>JAOXJP010182946.1:0-12417 GCA_025762735.1 Platanus orientalis
ATGAATAACAACTCACTCTTCAAGTATGAGACAACAGAAACCCTAATTAGGACAGCTCTTATTCTACATTCCCCTGTTGCCTGACTTGACTGTCGGAGAGCTAGAGGCCGGACTTCTGCCGGCACCTAGCTCCTTGACTTTCTCTTTCTTCGTGTGTGTAGTGTTCACTCTGCCAGGGACCTGGGTCAACCGTGAGACCATTTGATGGACATAAAGGTATCTGTGAACTGATACGCTATCAAATATAATCCATTGTAATAAGTTCCTATACGATACATGAGGAAGTCAAAAGCATTGTGGCTATATCTATACAATATATTGTGGCCAATTCCCATTCAATGTGTGAAAAAATCTAGGAACATCATGGAATTTTTTTTGGTTCATAGAGGCCCAAATGTTTTTGATTTCTTCTATCCACACAACCACTTCTCTATCCATTGGATCATTTTCAAGAGGTTTAATACCATCGTGCATTATCTCTTTGTAGTTCAATACCATCAAGTTTCTTCAGGCATTTGTAAACATCATCAAGCTTCAGGAAATTCAACATCATCAAGCTTCAAGCATATATAATGATGTTTGGTACTTTAAACACATGAAGATTTTTGTCCAAAATCATTATGTGTTTGAGGGGGAGTATTAGAGAAATAAAATATTATAAAAACAAGTATTAAAGAAATAAAGATATTATGAAAAATGCTAAAACTAGCAAGATTAAGATTTGATTTAATTATGATTAACTTAAGTAAGAATGATTTGATCGATTATGATTAGATTAGGTACAAATGGGTGTGATTTGGTTTCCATTGGTTTCCATATTTATCTTGTATTAGTTTATTTAAACCTCTTGTTAGAGGTATTGTAGTGATGGTTTAATGAATCAATAAGAGTCATCTCATCCTAAATTTTCTCATAATTTTGGTAAATCTTTTTACTAGGTCTTTATTTTCATGTAAAAAATTGCTACTTGCAAGGAAGAAATCAGTTGGGTTTGTACGTGTTTTAAAATACACAAAGATTGAATTAAAGTCTGATACATGTGCGGGCCAATCTTGGACTGTTAGATTTGATTCCTCTTTAAGGGACTTGAATCCCCCCCACCTGTGCTAATCCAACAATCTTGAATTGATCGGCACATGCACCTGAACTCTATGAATCACGAATTGTTTTTATTGCTGTACCTGTTGTTGTGTTTATGTTTCGAATCTTATCTCGTATGATGGACATCTGTCACGATTAGTTGACATAGGTGTTCAGATTCTTATCTTGGATTATAGAAGACCCAATGTGAGATCCGCCGCCAATCCTAAGCTGGTTAGATTGGGTGAAGCCCAAAATTAAAAATTTCTTGAATTGGAAATTTTTGGTTTTCTAATGAAACTAGAATTGTAATTTGGGATGGTCCATTAAAATTTCAGGATTTCATGTTCAACATTTTTTTGTTGTTGTTGTTGCTATGTCATGGTCATAGTACTAGTGATTCGCGGTCCTACCGCATGTGGAGGTTGAAATGTTAAGTATACAAAGTGTATCCCAGTACCAACACCAGAAGCTAAATGCAGTACTTTTTCCCATTGTCGAACCCGGTCGAGCCCAATAGGTGGTATCCCACCCCCACCGCCACCACTACGACCAACACCGAAATGAAGACTTGGTGCACCGCCGCCACCATCGATCTCTTAAAATGTGGAAGAGGGATTATGGTTTTAATTTTCATGCAATCAAATAGCCTTTCTTACTATTACTGTTTCTATTGTTATAAATGATCATATTATAAAATATATATATCTATGGCTTGTGATGATCAAGTGTATTTGATCCTGAAACTATGTAAACTCAAGGATCAACGATAAATAAAATCGTTGAGCCTAGTTCAGTTTTTTTTTTTTTTTTTTTTGATAGATAATTATAGGTGAAGCTGGGTTTTAAACCTAGGTTTGTGTACAACACCCACCGACTTTACCGACTTAGCAAGCTGGCATCTTCATTTGATAAGTTGGTAGAGTTTCATAAATTCTGATGCTTTTTTTTTATCTCAACAAAATTCTAAAGAAAAAAAAAGAAAAGTGAGATGGGTGAAGAAGATATTTTGTCTTAATTCTAAAAGAATTAAGTCCTTGGCCACGACAGTGAATTCTAAAAGAATCTCACTTTCCATTTTCAACAGAGATTTAAAATCTCCCTCTCAAAGGCTAAAAGCCAGGTTTTCAGCAGCCAAAAGTTGTGGTGCCTGGACCGGATTGCTTGACTCCAAATCATCTAGGACACTACTCCGGATATCACGAAAAAAAGATTCAAAGTACTGCTACAGTGTTTCTAAAAGGAATCTGTCACAATATGATGAACAGTAGCCCACCGACGCTACAGTTACCGACAGAGACAAAAGTCTACAGTAAAAGGCAAACAGTAAAGAAACCTCGTGACTAAAACAGTGAAGAGGAATCTTTCTCGACCCTTCCAGACTTAAATCAAATTCAAGTCTGCGGACTTCAAAGGACTTCAATTCCACCTCTCAAGTCTACAAATAGAGGTCCTCTACTCATTGTGAATACACACAAGAATTTCTAAGTGCTTTCTTTTGTTCTTTTACTTTCTTTGAGTGTTTGTTTGAGTGTTTGTTTGGGAAGTACTTATGAGGTTTGTAAGAGTGTTCGAGTTCTTCCAGTTTGCTTCCGCCTTCTCTCTTTGTAAGTTTTCTTTTAGAGAGAGTCTTAAACAAGCTATACTTTAGGTAATTGTTCTAGTTTTATAGTTCTTATTGCTTTTGCTCTAATTTAATTTATTGAAGAAAGTGCTTGAGATGGGTGATAAAGATGAAATTAAACATGGGATGGGAGAGGCTGATGGAACCCAACTTTGGCTTGTAGGGAATCAAGTTCGGGCCAATTTTAAGGCTGATTAAAATCCAGCTTTGTAGTAAGCCCAACAGACATTAATTAGATGCGCATAAAAAACCGAATTCAACTCAACCAAGTCTAATCTCAACTATTTGTGGCTGGTTACATGATTAGTACTGTTCCTCATTTCGACTCTAGTTGGGGAAGGCAACTATTAGAGTGGTCAATTGCAAATGAAAACAAATCCTTTGCAACAAGCTTAAATAACCTTAAAGGAAAACTGCCTTCAAAGAATATTGAGCGCCATCAAAGGAGATTCAATATTCTACAAAAATCTCCTTCTATATTTCTACCCTTTCCAATTCTTTTCACTTTCCTTTTTGCATCATTCTTTCTTCTTTATATAATGTAGACACAAGATGTAAGAGCGCAAGAGAAGTAAAATAAAGACTTCTTTGTATATGTGGATGTAGGCAGCCATTGCTGAACCATGTAAATAGTCTTCTTCTTTTATCCTTTTATATGGTATTAGAGCATCAATGCTCTTTTTTCTGCTTCTGATCAAGCGCATCAATCTCTATTGATTTGTGGTGAAGCTTGTGGCAAACGGTTCTTGTATGCAACAGTTCTGTAGTTTTGTCGTTTGACAATCTCTTAGCCTTGCAGTTCAGATCATAATCATCAACCACCTTTTGTAAAGCCTATTCATCATCAACCGATTGCCTTATAGCTGTACAGGTGTGTTTATTTTTATTTTTTAAGGTAAAGATTGATATCTCATAAGATCTGACGGTTTGAAGTATTGCATAAGCCAGGGCATCAGATTTTTTTTGTATTGATATCTCATAAGATCTGATGGTTTGAAGTATTGCATAAGCCAGTGCATCAGATTTTTTTTTATTTTTATTCTTTGACAAAATATGTCAATGATTTAACATTGGTATTGCACAACTTGTTGCATTACCTTCGTATTTATATTCTTTGATAGAGAATTTCTCAACGTGCTCATGCACAACGATTTTTTTTTCCTTTTTGGAATGGCTAGTGAATCTTCAACCAATAGCTTAAACGAGTTAAACCCCAATTCACCTCTTTATTTACATCCATCCGACAGTCCTGGTATTTTCCTTGTTTCTCAGCCTTTAAATGGTGACAATTATCCAACTTGGCATCGCACCATGAGAATGACACTCTTTGCCAAGAACAAATTGGGTTTCATTTATGGTACTCTAAAAAAAAAAACCCACTAGCTCGGAATCTAGTAAAGCTGAATGGGAACGATGCAATGATATGGTATTATCTTGGTTACTCAATTATATCTTTCCAGACATTGTAAATAGCATAATTTACATCGACACAGCTAAGGATGTTTGGGAGGATCTTAAAAGTCGATTCTCTCAAGGAAACTTTGCAAGAATCTTTTAGATTAAGTGCTCCATTTGCACCCACCTTCAAGAACAATCATCAGTCACGGTCTACTTTACAAAACTGAAATCTTTATGGGATGAGCTTGCATCATATAGCACCATTCCTTCTTGTACATGTGGAGCTTCAAAAACACTTTACGAGCGGCAACAACAAGAACATGTTTATCTATTTTTGATGGAATTGAATGAGTCATATGCAGTCCTTCGTAGCTAGATTCTCACCATAGACCCTTTACCTTCATTTGGTAAAACTTATTCACTCGTCCTTCAAGAAGAGAATCAAAGAGAGCTTCATATGGCAATCCCCATTCATCCAGATGTTGTCATACTTGTGGTATCCAAAGAGGATTCTATCTACATTCAAAACCATAAATTTAAGGTTGACAATAAAGGGCAGAATTGACTTCATTGTGATTATTGTAACAAATCTAGACATGTCAAGGCTAAGTGTTATAAACTCCATGGATATCCCCCAAAACAAGCCAATGTGGCTTTCACTTCCACTAATGAAAATAAGGCAAGTAAGGATGTGGTTCCTCACTTAACGGTTGAGCAATACCAATAATTGATCTCTCTCCTTAATCTAAATGCTCCTTAATCAAGCGTTAACCCCACAGGTATGTCTCTATGTTGTTCAATTTCATCTAGTTCTCGGATTTTTGATACTAGTGCCTTAGACCATATCACCTTTTCTCCTCAGTCTTTATCCAAAGTTTCTTCTGATTCTATGAATAAGTCTATTCATTTACCAAATGGTACTTTTGCACCAGTTACTCATGTTGGAACTGTTGATCTCTCCAACAATTTTCACCTTGATAACGTTCTTTGTGTTTCCAGTTTTACTTTCAATCTTTTATCTATTAGTAAGCTTATAGAGTCGTTGAATTGTGCTGTCATTTTTTCCCATTTTTTTGTACATTTCAAGACCTTGCTACGAAGAGGATGATTGGATTGGGTAAAGAACATAGTGGCCTTTACTACTGTAGACACAAATTTTGTGCGTAAATCCGCAACACGAAAAAAAATATAATAAATTCAATAAATGAATATTTTAGTAAATGAATGGAACATAACTCTTTCATTTTTACACTCTTTTGCAAAAAAATTAAACCTCTGATTCTTTGTCGATAGAATCCAAGGGTCTAAAGGAATGTTTCTTGGATTCAGGTGTTGGTGTGCTTGATTACGGATGAATCGATTTCTTCTCAGGGCTTCACGCTTGATCCAAAAAGGAGAGAAACATCATGAATCTTACTCTCAGGGCTGAATTTATGGCATGTTTCTACGATGCAAAAAATCTTCTTTTCTCTAACAATATACTGTGGTTGATGGAGAGACTGGAAAGTATGCCTTGAGTCTTCAAGCCTTTGGAGAGCTATGGATATGATTTGGAGTCATCTTCTCTCTATAGCTTCTTGCTTGAAGTCTTTTGCCAAAATGCCATTCTTTATGTAGGAGAAGGATATTTATAGACTTAGGATTAGAATCTTTCCAAAACCCTTGAGTGTTGCTGATTGGCCGTTCTTACCCCTTTTAATCTAAAAGAGTGATTGCACATTTCTTGTTTGGAGAGAAGTGTGATTTATGGAATTATTTGTATTTCTTGAGTAGCATAACCTTCCTTATTTACCCAAGAGAATCTAGATTTGATTTTATTCAAATCTCTCTCATGTGGATCCCATACAAGCTAGGTTTTTGGAGTAGTTAATGGGCTGAGACAAGTGGGCTTGGTGGTCTAATGGGTTAACATTTAAAAGCAGACCATGCCTAATAGATTTGTCCACGTATGTGTGAGGCCCGTATATAGCTTTTTGATTTTTGTATACATTTGCATGGGTGTATGCCCTTATTTACAATTTGGGCAAATTTCAGGTGTCTACAAATGCTCCCTCAAGGATGTGTCAATAGAAGCGCAATGATGATGGTGCATCCTTGATCCTTTCACCGTAGTCGAACTTGATAGTTTGACTACTTTTGGGCCAAAACACTATTAGGACCCACAAGTCATTTGAGACAGGTCCACCTAGGTTCGCATTCACCTTAGTAAGAAGAAGAGTGTTGTATGGTTGCTTGCTCAAAACCACTAATGGGTGAATGAGAAATTGCCCCCAAAGGTGCCCAGCTAAACACTGGTTGAAACTATACCCAAATTTTTTTTTTCTTTTTCACACTTGATTGTTTGCCCACTTTTGAGCCAAAATAAATATATGACCTAGAAGCCATTTGAGGTGGGTCCTCTTGAGTTCACGTTCACCTTACTGAGGAGAATAATGCTATATGACTTCTTGCTCAAAACTGCCAATGTGTGAATGAGAAATTGCCTTCAAAGGTGCCCAGTTGAACATTGGTTAAAACTATACCATAATTGTTTTTTTTTTTCAAACATGATTGTTTGGCAACCTTTGAGGCAAAATAAAAGTGAGACCTAAAAGCCGTTTGAGGCGGGTCCACCTGAATTCATGTTCAACTTAGTAAGGAGAATAACTTTGTATGACGGATTTCTCAAAACCGCTAATGGGTGAATGACAAAAAGCCTCCAAATGTTCCCAATTGAACACTGGTCAAAACTGTACCCATAATTTTTTTTTCAAATTTGATTGTTTGACCACCTTTGAGCCAAAAAAAAAGTGGGTCCCAGAAGTCATTCAAGGGGGTTCTACATGAGTTCATGTTCACCTTAGTGAGGAGAATAATGCCATATGGCTATTTGCTCAAAACTGCCAATGGGTGAAGGAGAAATCACCTCCAAAAGTGGCCAGTTGATCACTATAAAAGGAAGTGAAATTTGAAGTCCCACATGGACTAGCCCATTAAAATGTGTTTATCTACACTTTTGAGGATGGGGAGGACCTAGCCAGCATGGGCACATGTGTGTCAGGATGGTGCATCATTGGACCTTTTTTTTGTTTTGGGAATTCGAATTTGAAACCACCGTCTAGAGGTCTATTTTCCTTTTTTTTTTTTTTTCTTTTTTCTTTTTTAGACACCATTGGCTTTCTACTCTTCTCGCGTGTGTGCCCATATTGGTAGTGAATATCTTGGGTGAAATTAGAAATTTCCATCTTCTATCTTTGTCCGTGGTGAATCTTTATAGAAGCCACTGCCATTCCTTGCTTCTTTTTAAGACCCACAAACAATCCAAGAAGAGAGCAAGTCGCTTGTAACCCAACCACTTTGCTACCTTTGGCTATTTCCAAGAGCATGGCTGACCTTGTTATGCTAGGTGTCCCTTTTATTTTATCTTTTCCAATGCCTCCATTGTCATCATCTTTTCTTGCTTTTGGTTAGACTCTTGCTATTGACGTTCCGTTGCTTACTCCATTCAAGGCCACTTCCTTAACATGGCTCTGTAAGAGAGTTTCCAAGTGGTTGCAAGATGTTGTTACATGCCCTAAGAATGGTACATAAGGTTTCTTGCTTTGGACAAAGATTGGTACAAATTCTCCGTTTTGATCTCTCATATTTCTCTGACATATATAGAAAGGTTCCCATCTTACTTGACTGGGCAGTAATTAGGGAATGAGTCGTGTAAGGAAGGAGGAATAGACCTCAAAAATTATGTGTGCGGCATGAAATAGCAACTGCTATAACTTTGAAAACGGTCTTGGACATTGTTGTAATCGTTACTTAGGAAACCACTACTTGGAAGATGGACACCGAGGTAATCTCTTCTTTTCCCTTTTTTTTTTTCAAAGACGCAACACTTTCTTTTTCTTCCTTTTTTTTTTTTTTACCACTAGATCGTGTTAAGCACATCGTATGTTGAATGAATTTGCACCTTGTGTGTTGAATGAATTTGCATGATACACATCTGTCCCCTTCATGAACTATGAGGGTGAGAAGGAAAGAGGAAAAAGAGATATTAATAACTTGAGTGGTCTCGGCAATAACTCAGAATAGAGGACAATGCCTTGACAAGTCATTTTTATGTGTGGCACAAAAAAAAAAGTGCCTTGATGTTGCTTGGTGTCTAACTAATTTAGTCACCTAATTAACACGGCGGTTTGCTCTTGATCAAAGGACTTACACTACCTTCTTCAGTGGGAGTAGCTCGTTTTACACAGCATGCATGCCATCTTTCATGGAAAGCTTTTTGCAGTCTAGGATTCAGCACAACTACTTATGTCACTCTTGTTGAGGTCTGCGTGCTCCTTGAGATGTATTTCAATGGATTTGTAGATATCTTGATCAGCCCTTGCAAAATTTGGTATAAGCCCAGCAAGTGAAATCATTGTTGACAGAGGTAGTTTCACATCTTGAGCAGTCTCTGAAAGATATTTGTCCACAAGTTTTGATATCTAAGTTTTTGAAACTATGTGACACCGAAGAGAACCTCCTGCTCTTCCGAAACTCAAAATCAACATTATTTGTGGATCAAGCCCTGTCTTAGCTCTATAGGGCTGGTTGGGGGACTGTGACCCTGCAATCTGAATTGCTCCAATATAATCATAGCTATATCGACATCATATAGTGTTACTTATCTAGTAGATATGATATCAACTAATCACTGACTGTCACTTCTTCCAACTAAATTCACACACTTTTACAAATTTCATCATATAAGAAGTATAGCACCAAGCATGTTTGTAGCATTTAAGAGCTTAAGCAAGAAGCTACAAGGAACAAGATCTCTATCAATTGGAAGGAAGCTTATCATTGACTCCAAAAGAAACTGATGCTTTGAGGTTATCTCCCATTGATTCTGAATAGAGCTCTGGTTCTACTTCATTATTGGATGTATTCTTGTCTTTAACCATGTTGAGAAGCCATCAAGATGCAACGATCTGCAATGCCTCACTGATGAGATTAGAGGGTACCCTTCCACTACATTTAATTTCCGCCAAATAGAGGCACATACCCAATTATGCTATACCTTCAGCCCACCACTCTTTTGTATGGGGTCTGTGTCTTTGGACTTTTGTTCCGTTGCATGAAATATCATCTCTACCACCTCTGGAGTAGTCATGCGATAAACTTATCATTGAGAGATGAATTTGTAAGGCAATGGAATCAATGCATCTGGCTGTGAGGTTAAGTCCTTCTAATCACATAGGGAAGGATTTAGTGCTCTGCGTGTCAGCTTGATTGGTCCTTTAGAGATGTCACAAGATTCCAAACCATTAGCGCATTAATGGGTTGTCCCAAAAATTGCTTAAGCTATGGGCTCCTCATGCAATTAATGAGAAATCATGAAATTAGTAAGAGAAAAAAAGTCCCAAAAGTCCCAAAAGTGCTGAAAATGCTTTATTTATTAAGTAAAGAAAAAGCAAGCATTGATAGAAATTATGCCAGCGTTTCACCATCATAGGCAACGGCACTTGTGTGTATTCCACTTAGCTTTTAACTTAATACATCCACTACCTTCTCAATTTGTTGTTGCATATCTCAATTGTACTATTGTTAATCTCTTTTCCTTAGTAATTCATCTTTTAATGTGAGCTTCTTTTTTTTTTATCTTGAATCAGGTATCCATAATTAAACAATATTCTTATATCTTGACACTTAGAGAGGATCGGTCTTATTTTATGGATTCATCATGGCTTCTAATAAGGTAACTTTTAGTTTCAAGTATAAAATTGTGGAACATCTTGCTTCTCTTGTGTCTTCTTTACAAGAAATCCTCAGCCAAAACCAACTGAGTTCATTATCCGGAGAGAAGATTTGTCAATACTGTTGTTTGTCTTCCAACAGGGTGGTGCTTCCCATCATCGCTTTGCCTTTATAGTGGACTCTGTTCTACAAGGTCAAAGTGGGTGATCCTGGGGATAGACGTGGTGTCCTCTATCTTCTAGCAGAGTGGGGGTATTCACTGTCACTTACCTCAATAATGGACATGCTCCACAGGTTGAAGTATGGTGATCTTGGAAATGGGGTATTGGTACCATATTTTAGAGTATGCTGAGCCTCCTTCAACCTTCATCATTCATCATTCAGAAAGAAGATTCGTTAATACTATTATCCGTCTTCTAGTAGGATGGTGATTCCCATCATCGCCTTGCCTTGATAGTGGACTCCGTTTCACAAGGTCAAAGTGGGTGATCCTGGAGATAGATGCGATGTCCTCTATCTTCCTGTAGGATGGGGGTATTCATCGTTACTTATCTTAATAGTGGACATGTTTCACAGGTTGAAGTATGGTGATCCTGAAAACGGGGTATTGGTGCCAGATTTTAGAGTATACTGTACTCTTCATCTATCAACCTTCAATTTCATAGACCATGACCCTTTACGAGGTAATATTTATTTTCAAATATAGAATTGTTTTGTATCTTGTTTTGTTTATGCCTTTTTGCAAGAAATCCTTTAGTCATAACCTTCAATCATCATCATTCAGAGAGAAGATTCATCAATACTATTGTCCGTCTTCCAACAGGATGGTGCTTCCCATCGTCGCCATGCCTTGATAGTGTACGGGTTCCACAAGGTCAGAGTGGGTGATCCTAAAAATAGACGCAGTGTCCTTTATCTTCCAACAGGATGGGGGTATCCATTGTCACTTGCCTCAATAGTGGACATGTTCCACAAGTTGAAGTATAGTGATCCTGGAAATGGGGTATTGGTGCCAGATTTCAGAGCATGTTAAGCATCCTTCCACCTTCATCCTTCATCCTTCAGAGAGAAGATTTACTAATGTTGTTGTCCTTCTTCTAATAGGATGATGCTTCCCATCATTGCCTTGCCTTGATAGTGGACATGTTCCACAAGGTCAAAGTAGGTGATCCTGGAGATAGACGTGGTGTCCTCTATCTTGCAATAGGATGGGGGTATCCATTGTCACTTACATCAATAGTGGACCTGTTCCATAGGTTAGAGTATGGTGATCCTGAAAACGGGGTATTTGTGCCAAATTTCAGAGCATGCTACACCCTTCATCCTTCAACCTTCAAACTTCCATCATTCGGGAAAAACTCATGAGGTAAAATTACTTTAAATTGTAAAAGTGTATTGCTTTCTTTATTGAATCTCCTCTACAAGTTTTCTTTTCAACTTCAGAGTCCAAGATAAGTTCTTCATAAAAAATTTTTGTTGTTAAAAACAAAGATTTATGAAGTTAGATAGACAATAAGGGGTCTCTCATGTTTCCCTCAGATTCGCCAGACGCTATCTTATATGGTAACCTATAATTTTGTATAGGTACACATTTTTCTGTAGGTGTGGTTGAACTTAAGACAATGTCATAACTTTCCTACAAACCAAAAAGCCATACCAAATTATAATGTATTTCAAAACATGCTCTACCTCTTGCATTGATTACACTTTCAGATATTGGATTTTGCCATACACAATTTATACTCTTGCAGCTAGGAGTGTGGTGTAGAAACCTGAGATATTTAGTTCTATTTTTTCATTTGTCATTTATGCTCATGCGGGTCAGGAGCATGTACAATTTTTTTGTTTGGGCCATACACAGTTTATACTCTTGCGGGCTAAGAGTGTAACAAGTTTTTTTTTGTTTAGGTCGTGTATAGTTTATACTCTTGCGGGTCAGGAGTTGTACAGGATTTTTTTGTTTGGGCTATACACAGTTTATACTCTTGTGGACCAAGAGTTATGCAAGATTTTTTTGTTTGGGCCGTACATAGTTTATACTCTTGCAGGCTAGGAGTTTGGTGTGGGAATCCGAGATGTTGAGTCTTATTTGCCGTACGCAGTTTATGCTCATGTGGGCTAGGAGCAGTATAAGTTTTTTTTGGGCTGTACACAGTTTATACCCTTGTGGGCTAGGAGTAGTATAAGTATCTTTTGAGAAACTTCTCATTGATGGGGCCGAGATGTAGTCTGTTTGGTGTGATGAGGAGATATGTACCATTGGAGTAGACTTCTCTTATCACATGTGGTCCATCCCATTTTGGATTAAACTTCTTTCCTGAATGGTGAGATAAGATGATGGGTTGCCGAACTACAAGTACCAAGTCTTTAACTTGAAAAGACCTGGGCCAAATTTTCTTGTTGAATGCATGAGAAATGAGAGCTTGGTAGCATTCTAGTTTTTATTGTGCTTCCAACCTCTTTTCATCCAGTGCTTCGAGTTCTACAAGCCACAAACTTGAATTCTTATCAATTGTAATCTCTTCTTAGATAGCGATCTGCAATGATGGGATTTGGCATTCCAAGGGAAGAACAACTTCTACACCACATACTAGGGCGTATGG
>JAOXJP010182957.1:0-12417 GCA_025762735.1 Platanus orientalis
GACAGCCTGAAAGAGAAAAAAGACGAGAGAGTGATACCTATTTGGGAGCTTTAGGAGTGAAAAATGAGAGTTCTTCCCCAATTTGGTAAGTTTAACCCATTTTTTGGAGTTTTTGCTAGATTAGATGAGTTCAACCAATTTAGTTTCATTTATTTGATGTTATATCTACTCATATTGTAGAACAATGTGAATTCAAGGATTAAAGTGAAGGAGTTGTGGCAAGAAACAAAGGATTTGAAGAAAACGTAAGTAATTTTACTTACTACATGTGATGTGATGTGTTTTCCTCTTGTGATTTTCAGAATATGTGATGTTATCCATGGAATCCTTTGAGATTATTGGAAACCCTTGAATTCAATCTATTACACCATGTTAAAACTATGAATTCTAGCTTACTTAGTATTTTTGCTCTCTATGCTTAGTATAACTCATTTCTTATTGGAACCTCTGAAAATTATATCCATGCTTTGAACCATTGAATCTTGTTTGATCTTCAATCTATACCTATTTTGTGAAAGATTATTGTTCCTAAACATTGTGTGGACTAATTTCCTTCATTAAATCCTTTAGATCATGTGAAATCTGAATTTTCTTCATGTGAATCTTTGAAAATCTTTGTGAACTTGTGAATCCTTCAAGAGCTACACTATTAATGATCAAATTGATAAGCAAACTTGTTTTGCCCTTTGTTTGAATACTATATGTGATATTCGGTTGATCTCTACACTTAGATTCATTGGAAAATCATTTGAATAACTGAAATTCTATAAATTTGTATTAAACTCTTTGATCCTATTGAGTTTTATGCTCCCTATGTGATCAGATGAACTATGTGGACCATTGAATCCTAATACATGTTTTGAAACATTGATTTCATGTGAAAACTTAGTGAATTATTATGATTTTGGTCTTATGAATATCGAATCATGTACTAACATCGAATCTAAGTGAATCATATACCTTCGAAATGATTGAATCATAGCAATGCTACGCCTATGTTCATTTTATGCATCATAGAAATATTTACATTATCAAAACTATATGAACCTTTGAACTTACTGATGTGAACTCTATTGGAATTTAAACCGTTGACCCATTTTGAGCCTCATCACAGGGCTAAGTGTGATCATCGACATTTTAGGCCTTGTCACTAGGATAAGCATGTCTTTTGACTCTTTGGGCCTACTCACAAGGCTAAGTGGAGAAAGTACTTAAGACATATGCTTTGGTTTCATAAATATTAGCCCCATTTATAGGGATTATCGAGAGACCAAGACCTTACCCTTGGGGTTACAACAAGGACATTGGCTCTACTCATGGGGTTTGGCACGAGATTTAGACCTTACCAGTGGGGTTGACTAGAGCATACGAATACTTTACTTTAAACCTTTAGAACACTGAACATTAGATCCTCCGAACACTTTGAATATTAAACTTTGAACACTTTGAACCATGTGAACTTCAGACCTTTTGAAACATTAAACTTTGAACACTTTAAATCATTGAACATAGGATCTTTTGGAACTAACATATGTCATTGAACTCATAAACTTCAACCTTCATATTGAATTACTTGTTGGAACACCGGTTCTTATTCGGTATTTAGCATTGAATTTCGAACTATGAAGTCAATTCTTTATTCAAACATAGAACTTTGTATAGGGCTTTCGACTTTAGTTTGATATTTGATTATTGTTCCATTTGTACTAGCATAATTATGCTTATTACTTCAATCTCTGCTTAGTTCTGCATTAACCTTTGGACTTGCAAGTACTCAGAATTTATGATTTTGCTTCTTATTTTCTATAGTCAGTTAAATTGCTTACAGGTTGAGACTAACTCAACCATTTTGTTTTTCAAACTATGAGTGCAAGTCCTTCATCCTAAAGACTTACTACGGCAATCATTGTCTATTTCCTTTTATTATAGTTGAGATATAGTTATCTTTAAACAATTTACATTGTATAGATATTATTGGAGGGATTTATATTTTTCCCTTTCTTTGTGATCCAGGTGGAAGGGCACCCCATTGATGTAAATATTAATTCCTCTACTATATTGATTTACATTGGAGATTATAGTATATTATCCACTACGACTTATTGATTATTGGACTATTGTAATCTATTGAATATGAGCACGCATCCGCAATTATCGAACTTAAAATGTGATTATGTGAGAACTTATGGCTATCGGGTTGTGAACATTGGTGAGCGAATCAATGTAACGATCCAAATACGGGGCGTATACGGATCCCATATCCGAGTCCGGGTTTAGAGGGTGTTACAAATTTAGTGACTCTATATGCTTAATTATTAACTACTGTTCATACTAAAGATAGCTAAACATTCAATGAATATAAACCTACCAAATGGAATGAAGATAATCTATAACTTAGGGGTGGTTAGGGTGCTGGCAGCAAATATTTTAGCTAGATATGGGTGTGGAAACATGAGTTTAGGATCATATTGGCAAAAGGGTAAGCAAAGGGTTGGAACCAACAAGTATGTGGGTTGTAGTAATGTAATCAAACCTGGACAGCAGTTGTAGGAGATGTGTAGAGGCACAAAGTGTACCCTCCATCACTCAATCATCACTATCCACAACAAAGAACCCTTCCCCAGTCCATTCTCTGGTCAGCCAACAATATGGAGCTCCAAAACATGCAATTACTTTCTTTGAAGGCTTTCTTCAAATACTTTGTGTACCAAATAATCCCAGCAGAAAAATTAAATGTTCATTATCAAAGAGATGCTTCAAGCTTCAATCAACAAATACACTCTATGCTTTCCTTGATTCATGGAGGGACTCCCATGTATATAGCCAGCTAGAAAAGAGTAAGTTCTCTCTTAAAAAAAACAAATTAATGAAAACCTGTAACCAGTCTGTCCACAGGTGTATCTATACTTGGGTTTTGGTTTGCTTTACCAAGAACACCCAAATTAGAGGCTCTTAAGCAACCGCAGGTCAAGAGGTATGATCCACTATATAAAAATCAATTCCTAACAATCAAGCCTGCTGGCAAAAAGTTCTGGACAGCAAAGGGTTTAGTCTTATTGATAAAACTCAGGGAATTTTCTAGGCCTTTGGTATTGGCATTGATATAGATGGTGTAGGGAAGTGATAATGATGAAATAATGCAAGAAAGATTATGATAGGGTGGCCGGTTGATGTGGAAGATGTGTAGTGAATAATGGGTTTGGTTTATGGGTGAAGAAGGAAGAGGTTTTTTTCAAAGAGCAATCAAGAAAACTAGAAAATATATGAAAGGGATGAAGAAGAAGGTAGAGATGATGTAGAAGAGATGAAAGTAAAGATAGATAGTACCTTGTGGAAAATCACCAATCCACAATTTAGGAAATCATCAACTTAGACCAAGTGAAAGCAGAACTTGGATGCAGCCGGCTGGAGAGAAACAACTAGGCAGCTTTCACGATTTTGCTTGCTTCAAAAATTGGGTAGGTCGACCATAGGCCTCCCCCCTCCTTTTATAAATTCAAAAATTAGGGTTAAACCCTTCTTCTCTACAAAAATAGGAAGCAAAGACATTAAAAAAAAAAAAAAAAAATTTAATAAATAAAGCAAAAACGTCCCCCCTCTCTTGGTGGTCGACCAAACCTTTTAGAGAGGCTTTTATGACTAACAAGTATATCCCACAGAAAAAAATAAAATACCCAACATGTCTCTATTTCTACTAAACATAAAAAAAGTGTCTATAAACTGAAATAAAATGCCATAAAAACCATAAAACTAAAGAAAAAATATTGAATTAAAAGTTGCCACATGTCCTCCAATTAAAAACACACACGTGGCCCCACAAATAAGGAAAGTGGGCTCCACATGCCTCCAAAATAGTAAAGGATTCAAAACTCATCCAAATTAGTCCCTGATTAAAGCAATGCACTCCAGGACCCTCCTAGTTCATGTAAAGGTTCACAGGGACCCTCCTCCTATGCTGGTACACTCTGAGGGACCCCAAAACACTTTGATGTCCTCATCAAAGTGTTTTATATACTTTTCATTCTCTGATTGAATTGGGATGTGGAGGACTTATCCATAGGGTCTTTAAGCATTTTTCTGCAATTTTTCATGCTATTTTGATCATTCTATACAGAGTTATTGAATTCTGTTTAGGGCTCTTCTGAGATTCCCAAAATCTGGTTATGTGCATCAGACCTGATAAAGTCCTGAGTTTATATACTTTCCCTAGTCTATTATTCTTGAGATTTAACAGGTTTATGCTTATATTAGTTAGCTCTATTCCTACAAAATTTCAGCTTCTTTGGACCACCGTAGTTGAAGTGATGATTATTTATTGACTGCTGACCTGATTTTCCCAGGACCTGAGTTCTTCTAAGTTTGACCCAACCTAAGTGGGTCACCCCAATGTTAGCATTCTTTGGATCTATAACCTGCAGGTCTACAGCACCCATAGGCTGTCCTGCGCCACATATCCATTTCATCTAAATTGTTTTCTCCTTCAAGATTTGGATTCCTATGGATATTAAAAGATCTACAAGTTTCTAACAGCTATAACATCATACCTTGAAGAGACATTGAAAAAAAATGACAAAAGATGTCAACCCCTAATTGTGAAGACATCCTAGGGGTACAAGACCTGCCATTATGTGCAAGTATGGTGATTAAACCCTAAGCTCTGGTACCAAATCTAATGTAGACCAATTGAAGAGATTAAATCTTCTCACAGACCAGAGTATTAAAAAAAAAAAAATGAATAGATTATGCAAGCAGAAGCAATCTACTACACTAAAGCAAAGGGGGTGGATCCCTCAACAAATGCCACATGTTTCATACCCCCAATCTCATAAGCACTCCTTTTCTCGCTCCTAAAGGACACCATCACACGGCTCATTTTCTCTCTCCTAAACAACACCACCAAACACCTCTTAGTTCTCCTTCCTCTTAACTTTTTCAATGGACACGCCTCCTAAAAAAGATACACTTTTTTTCTATTTAAAATACCGTCCTCACCTCTTTCTTCCTTCAAAATTGTTGCAAAACACAACCTTCCTTCAGGTATGCAGTTCTTCTTTATCTCTCTTGCTTTTTCTTATGAGTAAAAAATTCTACAGATGCATTTGATTTGGGGTTTAAAGGGTTTGGATGGATTGGATAAAGGCAGTGGTGGTCTCAATGTGGAACTTATCCACTGCTGAAGTAGCAGCTTCTAACGACAACCCACACGAGTTCATGAGGTATGAGATAGTTTTCTTTTAACCCTATGCACACAGCCTCTCTTTGTAGAATCGCAGGAAATGGATTTAACTTCTCAAGCGATCCCGAGAAAGATTCATCCACAGTTCCACACCGTCAATTCAAGCCTAATTCAAACAGTCCAACCATGACGCTTCTTTCTCTGTACAATTTTTACTCTAATCAATCTTTTATTCATTCACTGAGTCAAACAAAACTAAATGTTATCTGATATCTCTGCAGTGGAGAAGAGAATGGAATTTTCATTTTTAACTGGATCATGTTGGGTTTTGTGCCTTCAACTTCAACTAACGGAGGAGATAGGCTGTTTATGTTAGCACCTATGGCCAATGCGGAAGGTGGGTTCTGTGAAATTGAAGAGAAGATTAAGGCAGCCAAAGTAGACATATAGAATGATGTTGAGGTTCATCGAATTGGATTTTCTGTTGAGGGACCCGATTAATCAAGAGTTCTCTTAGAGAGATACCAAACACCACATGGAACCATCATCATCTTTAGTGCTTAAGTCTTGGTGATAAAGATCCGACCAGCAGAATTTGAATGTGCAGCAGAGTCCATCATGCGTGAGGCATTATAAAATATAGTAAGTTGTACCATGTACATGAATTTCTGAAACAAAGCTTGGCCATTCATTGCCCCATCAGTAGAAAGACAACTCCATATATAGGTTGCATTCTTTGCCAATAGATGTTTGAAAACTTGGAGCATTGGGTGGAATATGGTAGAACCATATCGTCAAAGATATTTGTGTGGGGCTCAGTCACATTTTGCCCTGTGAGGGGATGAACAGTACATCCTGCACAGAACATCGTTTCGGCCATACACAAAATTTGCAAAGGTAAACCTGAACATTTGTAGAGTATAAGTTTCTTCCCAACCTTTGATCTACTTTATCTATGTTGTTTAAGTTTTTTTTTTTTTTAATACGAATAAGTTGTTCAAGCTAAGGCCTATATTATATGGGGTCACGGAAACTTCTTCTGTAGCCCATGCTGCTACAAGAATAAGAAGGGCAATGAACATCTTTAGAAATAATTCTGTTTCTTACTCATCGAACTGATTTCATCAAAACATTTTTTTACTGTCATTAATTAAATTGAAAACTTTAATTAGTTTTTGTATTACTGTTTATTTTATAGTTGCAAATTTTAATATTTTTAATTAATAATTCCATTATTTTACGTGATGCATGTGCTATAATTTATAATTCCATTATTTTATGTGATGCCCGTGTTCGCACGGGTCCACTCGCTAGTAGCATAAAAACTAAAAAAAGGTTTCTATAATATAATTAAAAGAATAGAGATATAAGAAAATTGGCTACGGAAAGAATTTGAATAAATAAATTTTGTTACTTTTTTTCTTTTTTGAAGAAAATGTAAGATTAGAAAATTCGAAGAATTAAACCAAAATTAAGGTTTTGTATTAAGAAATAAATTCAGAATAATTTAGATATTATTAGAAAATTGTAATTGAAAGATAAAATTCAGATTCAAGTTCCTAAATAGAACTAGAAGGAGAATCTTCATATAAGATAGAAAACAGTATACTAAATTTAAAAACCGAAGAACTAGATCTAGAATTAAAGAAGTCAACACGATGGTTAAGTAGAAGAACTGATGCGGAACATGAAACAACTGGTACTCAAATTTGATGGTTTTATGTAGGGGTATTTTGGGTTTAATAATTTTTGTATGAGAATAATTTTTAATTTTGAAAGTTTTGTATTAATCCATGTTAGTTTCTTATCAGTTAGTTCAAGGGATTTTTATTTATTTCTAAGTAGAATAGGTTCCTTTTCATATGGAAAGTGAAATATGTAAATCCATCACTTTACTTTAGGCCTAATTATGGAGGGTTAAAACTTACCCATTTGGCATGATTTCGATGTCATATGAAGAGTTATTCAGTTACCATTCCAACGAGCCCAAGATTTTGCAAATTTGATGTTACTTGAGAAAGTTATGACCAAAATATTAAAAGGATATCACTTCTTTCTTTTTTTTTTATAATTAACTTATTTTATTAAGAAAGAAGGAGGAAAAAATAGGATACAACAACAGGGGGAAACACTCTACAAGTATCCTTCATGAAGGAAATTTCCAAAATGGGCCAAAAGGGAATTAACGCCCCAATTAGCTAGCTTATCAGCCAACTCATTCTGACTCCTATCAACATGGGACAAAAAAAATGGATAAAGCAGACATAAGCTCCCTAAAATCATAAATGACAGGAGCCAGATCCAATACAATTTCCCAAGCCCCAGCTAGTAACCACTGTCAAATCACCTTCCACCTCACATCCTGTCAGTCTAAGGTGATTCAACTCCCTTAATCCCATCAAGAGACTAATAGCTTCAGCGTTGATAGCATTGCAAACCCCCAAAGGCAACATGTAATCCGAATAACATTATGGTCATGATCCCGAAGCACACAACCAAACCCCACTTTACCCGAATTGCCTTTGGAAGCACCATCAAAATTAAGCTTGAAATAGCCACCATGAGGGGGAATCCATCTCTGCATCTCAATCATTCTCCTAGGATGGGTCCATTGGAGGCAGGAAACCTAATCTCAAAAGGGATAAGGGAAGATCATTTAACTCATCAAGCACAAAGAGCCAATTAGCCATATTTCTCACAATAGAATCAATTACTTCCCCCTTAAAGCTGAATTTCTCATCAAAAAGTCTTCTATTTCTTTCCTTCTACACACCCCACATCACTACATGCATAAGACTGTCCCAAAACAATCTCGTACGATTCTCATTCCCACCTCCAAACCATTGGCATATAAAAGTTTTAATGTTATCAGGCCAAAAATGACCTCTCCCCATACTGGAAAAGAAGTAATTCCAAATAGCCAATGTAAAGCTGCAATGGACGAATATATGTTTGAACAATTCACCCTCTTTCTTACATAAGATACACCATTGAGGAGAAAGGGCTATATGGGGTCTTCTTCTCTAGAGCACATCCATAATATTAATACGATTAAGCACAATAGACCACATGAAAGCTTTCACTCTAAGGGAAGCCTGAGGTTTCCAAATTCTCTTGGCAGGGAAGGACAAGTCAAAGTTTTGGATAAGAATCAAGACTTTAAAGAAAGATTTACACGAAAAAATCCCAGAAGACTCAAGGGTCCAAACCCTCTTGTATGGAAAAAGATTGGAGATGGAAACATCTTCCAACTTAGATACCAATGGGGCCAGGAGATCAACTCGTAATCAAAGAGGTCCCTATTGAAAGTCAGGTTCTAGGAGTGACCACTTAAGGATGGGGAAAACACATCAAAGATGACCGCATTTTTTGGTTAGATAATCTAAACAGTATTGGTTGGGCAATGGACAAGCATTGGTCCTTCCATCAAATATCTTTCCAAAATTTAATCAAATTTCCATTACCCACCACAAACCGCAAATGGGGAAGGAAACAAGGGTAGATTTTGATAATTTGTCTCCGAAGCAAGGACATAGAAGGGGAATTTCTATGGGAACAATCCTAACTATTTGGATCCATCCCATATTTGTTGCGAATAATGGATTGGCAAAGACTGCCACTCTCGTCAAAGAACCTCCACAACCATTTGTCTAACAAAGCTGAATTTCTTTCCTTCAGATGCCCAATTTCTAAGCCACCATATTCCTTAGGCCTACAAACATCCCCCTAATTCACCAAGTGGTCCTTTTTCTCCCTTCCACCATCCCAACGGAAATCAGGCTAACAATTCTCTAACGCCAAACTCACCTTCAAAGGCATTTTGAATAGAGACTCTAGTAGACAGGCACATTGGACATGGCTACCTTAATCAAAGTGATTCTTCCTCTCAGTGAGATATAGGATTTTTTCCACCTTGCCAACTTCATGTTAACTTTTTCCACCACATGGTCCCAAAAAGATCGGGCTCTAAGGTTGCCACCAAGCGGCATTCCCAGATATTTTGGAGGCCACAATTGAACCCTGTATCCAAAACTTTCCGCAAAAGAGGATAAAGTTGTATCATCCACCCCAATTCCTACCAAACTAGATTTGGTGATGTTAACTTTAAGCCCGGAGATACATTCAAAAAATTTTGAAATCTACTTTAAGGTTAAAACTTGATCGATGCATGCTTCCACAAAACATATAGTATCATCCACAAACTACAATAGGAGACCGAGGGACCATTTCAGCTAGCATCAAAACCCTTTATAAGGCCATTGTCACCGTTTTAGACATTAAGGCACTAAACCCATCCACCACCAAGGTGAATAAGAACAGAGACAGAGGATCCCCTTGTCTTAACCCTCGAGACGAAGGGAAAAAAACTTTTAAGACTCCACTTATCATCATTGAAAAATAAGGATGGTCTAAGTATCCCAACATCCCATTATCCATTGAATCCATCTGTTTCCAAAACCTTTTTTCCCCATTATCCAATAAAGAGAACCCCAATCCACCCTATCATAAGCCTTTTCCAAATCAATCTTACACACCAGCCCTTGCTCTTTCGACCTTCTCCTCCCATCAACTAACTCATTTGCTATAAGAATATCATTCATAATTTGCCTCCCTTCAACAAAAGCACCCTGAGAACTTGACACTAAATCCCCCATCACATTCCTCAACCTCATAGATTGCACATTCGCAATGATTTTATACAAACTGCTAACAACGCTTATAGGCCGAAAATCTAAGAAGTCATTGACACTCTCCTTAGGAACAAGGACAATAAAGGTAGCATTAGTACACTTATTAATGGTGTCACTTTCATAAAATTCTTTGAACACTTCCATGAGGTCTTCTTTAACAATCTCCCAACATTCTTGGTAAAAAAAGCAAAGTGAAGCCATCTGGCCCTAGGGATTTATCCTTGTCTATATTAAAGATAGCCTCCTTGATCTCCTCTTCATAAAAGCAGCATTCCAAACAAGAAGCCTTTTCCTCATCCAAACATCTTGAGAACAGATTGTCAATAATCGGTCTTTCCCTATCTTCCTTAACATATAGCCTTGAAAAGATAAAAAACGGATAACTTCATCCTTAATCATATCCTCATTATCAATCTCCACTCCCCAAATATTCATTCTAGAAATCAAATTTCTTCTTCTCTTTCCACTAGCCACTTTATGAAAGAATCTAGTATTGTCACCTTCTTTCAACCACTTACACTTCGCCTTTTGCTTCCAATGAAGTTCCTCCCCTCTAAGCACCACATCCATATCCCCCAACAGCACTTTTTTCCGATTTGCATCATTTTCCATGAGAACCCCACTATTCTCTACCCTTCTGTCAATTTCCTAAATCTCTTCCCAGATCATTTTCTTTTTTTCTTGAATTTTCCCAAAGGTATCTTTGTTCCACACAATCAACTTTTTCTTCACAAAATGAAGCTTTTTCATAAAGTAAAACCCTTTCCACCCAAAGACATCACATTCATTCCACCACTTCTTAACACAATGATTGAAAGATTTGTGGAGAGTCCACATGTCTTCAAATCTAAAAGGGGACAGACCAAAATTTATCCGTGAGGTGGAAAGAAGGATTAGTCAATGGTCCGAAGTAATCTTACGAAAAGCTTCCAGTGCAAAATTAGGATACAGGTCTTCTTACCTATCAAATAGCAAAACTATATCCAGACGGCATAAAGTGGGATACTCTTGGCCATTTGTTCAAGTAAATTTAGTGTTAGTCAAAGGGCAATCTCTTAAAGCAAACAAACTCATAAAAATCCCTCATGCTTCTTCTAGTCATCATACCCACTGGAGATTTCTCATGACCAAACCGAATCACATTGAAGTCACCCCCAATCACCCAAGTCACCCCCAATCCCCCATTTGTCATTTCCTACTCCCTTCCCCTTCCTACAAGCTTCCCTGTTACTACTTCCCCGAAGGCAATTTTAGCAATCCATATTATCATTCTAAAATATGAGAGACTCACAACACGCAATAAAAAAGGGATAAAGAGGGGTAACAGTAGAAATTTTATGAGAAAGAGAAGAAGGAACAAAAGAGTTAGAAGAAAACTTATGTAAAGAGGGTGCAAAAGTAACTGACGACTAAGAGTTATGAGAATTGAATTCCAGACCAGCATTACCCATGGAGTTAGGTGTTCTGCTGTTGTCCCTATGATCACTCGCAATATACTCATATTGATGCTCCACCCAAGAATCAATCTCTTGATCGGTTCTTGATTCATCCCCTTTCATCGAAGCAGAAATATCTTCATAATCCAAGAGACGTGTCGGACCTCTAGGGGTGAAGAAACCCAAAATATCCTCCTCCCGCTCCTTTGCGTCGCTATGATCTTCATCCGTTTGATATTCCTTATCAATATTCACCTTGTACAAATATTTTGACCCTCTTATGTCTCCATTTCTAAGGTCACCCAAACCCAAAGGGTCACTCACAGTCCCATAGGCTTCTGAAGATGAATCATTAGATGATGGGGGTTGGCAACTAAAGGAGGATGGGTCAAGGACACCACCGGAGTATCGGCACCCGCAGCATTTAAAGCAAGAGTTAAGTCGGTAGCCTCATTCAACAATTCAGATAACCACCCCTTCTGAAAATGGAGAATATCCTTACTACCCTACACACTAACTAACTCCCGTTGGCCACCTGACTCTATTCCATGAACCTGCAATGATGGCCCAGGCTCATCTCTCCCTTTCTTACAATCTTTGTCACTCCCAACTTCTCCTTCATCTTCTAGATGCTCTCCCACCCTGCACTTGTTACTGCCCCGACTATGTTCATCACCAGTAAACATTGCCCCCTCAGTCGAACCACAGAAAACAATAGGAGAAGAAGACCTAAATGTTTGATTTATAACCCCAGTTTCCCATATGGTTCGACCCAATTTTTTCTGGTTCACCCATTTCTTAGACGCACACACACTTACCGGTATGGACAACCTAGGGTGATGGTTCAATTTACTTCCAGCAGCCATTTCCAATGAACATTAGGCTTTGAAACTACGATATTACCCTTGGGCTGATTCCCATCTTGAGGCTTAGATGAGGAGCCAGATGCAAATTTTGAATTTTGAAAAAAAATCCCTATCATTTTTCCTTTTTGACAGCTCATCGATGCCATGCCGTTTCTCCACCATCGGATCACTTCCATATTTTTTTTATCGTTCGGCTGGGTGAAAGCCAAAGGATCGGTTCAGATTAGCTCTAATCGACAGCTCACTAA
>JAOXJP010182968.1:0-12417 GCA_025762735.1 Platanus orientalis
TACTTCCCCCCCCCCTCCCCCCCCCCAAAAAAAAAAAAGAAAAAGAAAAAAAAGTTTTAGCTTTGTATCAGAAGGTTAAGACCCTATGATTTGATTGGCATGGATTTCATGCTACGTACCATCAGTTGGTCACAAACATCTACAGTAATTTTGAAAATTTTTCCATATTTTCTGAGATTTGAAAAAAATGCTTATGAAAAATGCAGTGGTTTTGCTCTTCTTGAAATCTGGTTACCTGGTGTAAAGTAATCTATCTATTTAATATATTGTGAGAGTTTCCATTGCCATTAAAGTGTTGTGATGAAGTTATGGTTAAGGAGGTGGCCCACCGATTCATGAGTTGGTGGGGGCATGTGTGCAGTATTGAGTGGGCACCATTGGGTTTGACCTCAAGGTCCATTTATATTTGTTTTCAAGGGGAACACACATATATTTGGTTGGCAGAAAGATATATGAACCCAATCCGCTGATTCATGTGTACCAGCTCATCTCTAGTGTTTCAACTTGCAGCGGCGAAGCAAGTTGCATTTGGTTTTGGTGGTGCTGCAACCTCGATAAGGACATATGGTGTTCCTAAAGGAGGGAGTAGCAGCAGAAGCAGCAGCAGTGGATTTGAACCTCAAGACCCTATTTCTGATGGTAAGCAAATTCTCTTTTCTTAATTGGTGAATTCAATTGCTTATAAGATGGTATCAATGGAAATAACTGTGAATGGTGATTCCGCAGATGTTGTCAAAGCATCAGCCGAGAAGACAGAGAAGGAATACATTGAACCCTGGGTAAGTAAACCCCAACCATACCTCTCTCTCTTTCTCATGAATCGCTCATGCATTATATATGGTTTTTTCTGGTGTCTCTGCAGAATTACTACACTTACTATCCTATTACCCTTCCTCTAAGGAGGCCATACTCAGGAAACCCAGGTATGCTTTTGCTCTGATGTGCATCATCAAAGGACTCACCACTGTTAGAGATAGAATGTCTAGTATGTATTCATTCAATTAAAAAAAATGCCTAGTATGTGGTTCCCTTTTGTTTTTTTATGGTAAGGATCGTTAGGTCAATTTCATTCAACATCAAAGTCCTCAAAATTACAAATATCCATTTCTAGAATGGAGGATATCCTTGAACCATAATGGTGCCACACCACTCGAGTGTAGAAGGAAATTATCCTTGATATTAATTGTTAAAAAATAAAAACAAATGATTAAACCTTGATCACCGGGCTATTAAACTACCACCCTGAAGAGGCCAAAATGCATTTGTCCACACCTTTTCAAATAAGACACCTGTGTAACAGGTGTCATGCATGTCCCACCTCTTACCCCAACTGGGTCCATCTTGTAATTTGGGGTTACTCTTGCTACACTAACATGCGGAGCTCCATATTGTTGCAGTCACTGTTTTTATTTTATTCTTTTTTAATAATTTATTTCTATGTTTCACTTAAAATTACATATAATTTGCATGTTGTTTGTAGAGCTTCTTGATGAGGAATTTGGGGAGGCTTCAGAAAATTATGATGAAAGCACTATAAATCCAGCTGTGGATCTTGGACTAATGGTTGACTATCTAATTATTGCAATTTTAATGTCTTAAAAACAGAATGGATTCTGAAAAAATCCTTTTAACAGTTGTGGGTGGTGGATAGCAGGAGGAAAGTGAGGAACCACGGATGTTGTTTCTTCAGCTACCTGCTTCTTTGCCTTTCGTTAAGAGGTCAGCTAGTGTGAAGGGAAAAGAAATGGCTGGAAGGTTGAAACCATTTAAGGGTGTGGGTCTTTCAGAGAATGGCTGCAGTTTGGAAGAGTTGCCACCTGGCTTCATGGGCAAAATGCTAGTATACAAGAGTGGTTCCATCAAGCTGAAGCTTGGAGATATCCTTTACGATGTGAGTACATATCATAATCTTTGGAGCTTTGTTGTTTTTCTGCATGTTTCAATCTCATTTGAAAGAAATCACACCCACACCCACACACACACTCAAAGGACATTTTAGGTATTTTAAGTTTAAGTTTTTTTATTCGGTGGCTTTATTTTGTCAGTCAGTTTTGGAAGTTTAGTTTATCGATTTTATTTATTTTTAAGAAAGTGAATGTTCTATTTCTGTCGCTTTTCTTTAGGCCTTATTTTGGTGGGTGGGTCAAAACTTATTTGCTTGGCTTGATTTTGGTGTCTTTTGAAAGGTTGTTTAGTTACCTTTCTAATAATTCAAGATTTTGTGAGTCCAATGTAATTTTGGGGATGTTATGGCCAACATACCGGCAATGTGTCATTTTGTGATGGGAATTAACTATTATAGAGCTTTTTTTTTTAATTATTTAGAAGTCTAGCTAGAGTGGGATTTAGAAGTCAGGAGTGTAAAAGCTACTCGTAAATACTTTGTTACTCGGAATTATTGAATAATTGATTGATTAGTTGTGAATGAATGAAAGCTTCAAGGAAGGTCTACGGCTGTTCTTTGGTGTGACTCCAAATTTTCAACACTAGATGTGACTCCTAGGGTCAACTAGTGTGACTCTAGTTGATTATCCTCTTCTCCCTCTATTTTTTTTTATTTTTATTTTTAGTTTTAGTTTACTATTAATAATTCTTGTACAACTTTTTGTTTTTAATCCATAAATTGTTAGAAGTTTTATTGAATTTCAAACCTATTCCCAGGGTCCTCTCAAATAAACCTTTAACCTATCTTAACCCTTGAAGAGACTATCAAAATATTCTCCCCTTTGTCCTACATCAGTTGAATAAGGAAAACAATAGGAAAGCAATCGAAGAAGAGAGGGGCATTCACTCATATTACTGAAAGAAGGAAGGGATTTACAGCAAGGTAATTGTTTAAGGAAGAGGCATCTGGTTGGGCCAAGGACGTTTTGCAAGAGTCTATCAGGGTGAGGAAATCTGTGAGAGTGGGAAGAACCAGAAAGGTGGGTGAGAAGGTGATTTCTGTTTTGAGGAAGGAAAAGAATAGGGGCTGGTTTGTGGAAATCACTGAAATTGAAGGAAACGGCTTTGCTAGTGGGTTTATTTCAGCGGAAGATGGGGAAAAGATTGCGAAATGAAGCAGCGATGATTCCGGCAACTGGTAAAAGATAGGGTGTGAAATGAAGCTGTTTCTGAACATTGAACTCAAATCCTATGAGATTTAGACGGAGGACTTGAATGAACCTGGAATTTTTTCAATTATGAAAAGGGCTAAGGGACGACCTCATATCATTTCTTTCGAATTGTCCCAATGCGAAGGCCATCTCCTTTCTTTAGAGGGCCAAGGATGCAAGGTGAGATGTGGCTTTCTGCAAGACCTGGAGGATCCGGAAATCCACGATTTACATTTCTAGGGGTCACAATGACTAGGGATGGTTCATTAAGATTACTGAATGGAAGTTGGATAGAAAAAGCTTGTTCATTGTCATTCCAGCCAATATGGAGTATTCGGGTTGGACAAACCTTGTGTTGGTACTTCAGCAGATGTGCGACACGAAGAAGGTGGTGCCCCCCGTAGGATCATACAAGTTTGGAAGACGTGTGGGGGGGGGGGTCGGGGCTATGACTAGCAAACCAAAGCCTTCGCATGAAAGGGTCTTTGATTGTTGCGGCGACGTTAGAACTGTATAAAGGCGAAAAAGGGACCTAAGCAAAGGAGAGGTGGAGTTGGGCCATGGTTTGCAATGTATGGGGAACCAGGTCCGACTTGCAAAGGATCAGCTCTCGGATCTCGTGGGAGATGTGCAGAAGGTGGCCCAATGATGTTAGTTTATTCCCTGTAGAGTGGCCGATGAATTGTGCCCTTTGCTTTATGGGTTCAAGGGATGAAATTGAGAAGGCCATCCAAGGAGGGCTGTTAGACTTTGATTCTAGCGGCATTTGCCTGTGGAGATGGGCACCAAAGATTAGCGTCATTCCTATATCTAAGCTTAGTGGAGCCAAATGGATCAAGGTGTGGGGCCTCTCCCCCCATCTTTGGTTGTCGGAAACGCTTCAACAAATTAGAGAGCTGTGTGGTGGGCTATTACAAGTTGACCAGTGCACCAATACGCTGAAGCTTTGGATGTGATGCATCTTAAGGTGATTGGAAGGGGGCTGCAGGGTATCCCAAGAGTGCTGAACCTTGATGTGCAAAGGATGGCATGGTTCCTGGTGGTGGAAGTGGAGTCTTTATTTCAGGATGGTTTGGAGCTCTGACAACGGTGTGGGTGAAGGTAGGAAGATGGATGCGGAGGTAGATGATGATGGCCTTTTGGACAAGATTGCTCTGGGTTTCAATAGAAATTACGATTAAGGCCACGATGCTGGATCAAAGGCCTCTAACGATTTGCAACATAATTTTGGGAGGACTTTTTGAAATTCAAAATTTAAAAGTGGGGAGTCTTTTGGGCTTGGCCCTAGGCCCAAGGAGCAAAGGCTTGGGTGCTTTAGAAGGCGTGGCCTTTGGTCAGAAGTGGACTAACCAACAAAAGGTTTAGGTAAAGAAAAGAACTCTAGTTCCAAAATTGTCGAACCCTGTTGTAGCTCACGAGCACTATCTGAATCCTGGGGGGGAGGACTTGGTGGGAGACGATACCATCCTCTTCCGAAAACTCCAGGATTTTCTTGCCGATAGATGAAAGGGTAACAAAGGGTGTTTAAGATGCAAAAAGAGGTTCAATAGAAGAGGGTCTTCGTCAAGAGGTGGATGCTCTGTTCAGGACAACATGGGTGGGAGAGCAATAAGGGATCGACACAGGTGGAGTGCAAGATTGGTTCAATTAGGGCGGAAGATCGTCTTTCAATTGAAGGAAAGGATTCTATTATCTTGTGAAGGAAGAATATTGCCCCAACTACCTGTTTGAATGATGGGTGACTTTCGTCAAAGGGTTGTGCTTCGTTGAAGATTCCTCCGTTGGCATCTAGAGGCCGAAAATTTGGGAGTTCTTGGTTCATTGACGAGGGGCGAGGCTGGCTTGGTGACGACGATTGGACACCCACCGGCGAAGAGGCTCAATGTACGACCCCCCAAGGTGCTCCATCGGACAGGGAGGATAAATTGTTGCATTAATCCATCCTGTTTCGAATCTGAGGATGAATATATCTCAAGATGATATGGGTGGGCCTATAGAGGAGTTCATTCTTCATGAGGGCTTATTCAAGTCGCCTATCTGTGGCCCGATGCAGCTGGTTGATTATATATCGTTTGTTGGTGTTCAGTCTAGCTGTGAGATTGCCCCCCAAAGAAACTGCTCTATGGAATTCATCCAAATTCTCAAAGTGGGGTGTTTCCCTCTAACTCTTCGGGTATGAATCTTGCTTTCGATTCTGTAACCCAAAATTCTGTGTCTCCTTCTTCCTATGCCTTTCTTGGAGGTTCCAATTCTATTCATCACCTTCAGTCTAATGGAGTGATGGAATGCCATGAACCGGAGATTGGGGATACAAATAAAGAGAAAAATGGGGATGGAGAAGTAAGGGATAATTATTGCAAAGAGGAAGAAATTGATGAATTTATTGAGAGGATGGGGTTCATTGTGAGCAACTGTGAAGGCAAGGAGGTGAAACTATCTATATTTTTAGGAATCTCTTGTGGCACAGGTCTGGGTCGGAAAAGGGGATAAAGGTGTGAGAGCTAAAATTAGCATGGGAGATGAAGGATGGAATGGTGGTAGAGGGGGAGGAGAAGGTTAAACAATCCGGAAGGGTATCATTGAAGTTAAAGAATGAAGTGCTTAATGTGGAATGTTCGAGAGTTGTGTGACTTCAAAAAAAGAAGAAGATCGATTCGGGCTTCTATCTAGAATTGTTGTTACGATATTGTGGTGATTCAGGAGACCAAGAAAGAGGTTATTTCTTACGCTAGTTTGATGGTCAGTGGGGCCTACCTTATCAGAATGGAGTGTTGTGCCTGTTATAGGCACCGTAGGAGGTATATTATGTGCTTGGAATCCAGTCTATATAGATAGAAGGGAGGAAATCATTGGAAAATTTTCTATTTCGGTTATTTTAAAGGATTTTTCAACTAGTTGGGAATGGATTTTTACAGGAATTTATGGGCTTGTTGTGACAACAAATAGGGAGGACTTTTGGGTGGAATTACAAGGGTTAAGGGACAGATGGTTAGGGCTGTGGTTGGTGGGATCCGATTTCAATGTGATCTATTTTGTTCAAGAGAAAAGCTTTGGAGGAAGAACCATGAGAAGCATGAGAGATTTTGAAGATGTTGTCTAGAGTGGGAATCTTAACTATGGCCCTTTGTGCAATGCTAAGTACACATGGACGAATGGGCAAGATGTTCCGGTATTAAGTAGGCTTGATAGGTTCTTAACATCTAGAGATTGGGAGGAATTCTACTCTAATTTTTATCAAGAGGTGCTTCTGAGATTGACCTCTGACCATTGGTCAGTTTTATTGAATACTTCTCCACAAAATTTTGGCCCAAAGCCTTTTAGATTCGAGAATATGTGGGTCACTCATCCTTCCTTTAAAGGGTTGATCCATGAGTGGTGGAATGATTTTGAGGGGGCCAGTTGAGCGGGGTTCCGTTTTATGAAAAAAATCTTTTATGTGAAGGGCAGACTGTTGGGGTGGAACAATGGTACTTTTGGTTTACTCAATGAGAATAAGAGTAGGTTGAATGTGGAATTGCAAGGTATTAATGCCAAGGTGAAGGAGGAGGAAGGGAGGGTAAAGGAGCTTACAAGAAGTTTTGGCAGAGATAGAGAGGATTCTGAAAGTTAAAGAAATGTATTGGCACCAGAAAGCTAAGTGTAAATGGATAAGCGAAGGGGATGGGACCACAAGTTTTTTCTATAAGGCAGCAAATGGGAAGAAGAGGAAAAACCTAATTACAAGCTTAATGATAGATGGGGAAGAGGTGATGAATTTTGAGAACATCGCCAATGAAGCAATATCTTTTTTCCAGTATTTATATAAGAAGGATGCTTCCCAAAGACCATACATTCGTAACTTATTTGAGTCTCCAAATCAAGGTAAAAGCTACCATTTTTTGGGATGGATGGAGCTAAAGCTCCGGGGCCGGATGGGTTTTCAATGTTATTCTTCCAAAAATGTTGGGACTCTATCAAAGATGATCTTTTAAAGGTGTTTGGGAAGTTCTTTGAAAGGGGAAGGATGAACATAGCAATGAAATCAATCTTCATTGCTTTGATTCCTAAGAATGATGGGGCGAGGGAGTTAGGAGATTATAGGCCTATAAGCCTAGTGAGCAGTCTCTATAAGATCATTTCAAAAGTGTTGTCTTTGAGATTGAAAGGGTTCATGGGAATGATGGTATCTTCTACTTAGAGTGCTTTTATTCATGGCAGACAGATTATGGATTGTATTATGATTGCCAATGAATGTATGGACATGCGGAAGCGCTCAAGGGAACAAGGGGTGGTGTGTAAATTAGATATGGAGAAGGCATATGATAGAGTTGACTAGGACTTCTATTTTGGATTTTGAGGTAAAAAGGTGTTGGAGAGAGATGGATAAAGTGGATGGAGGGTTGTGTTCTAGATCCTTTCTTTGCGATTTTGGTGAATGGAACTTCTAAAGGATTCTTTTCAAGGGGGCTGAAATAGGTGATCCATTGTCTCCTTTTTTGTTCTCCTTAATGGTTTGAGTGTTATCTTAAAAATGGAAGAGCAAGCTCATTTGGTTGAAGGTTTTGTTATAGGGGATGAGAATATCATTGTGTCTCACCTACAATTTGCCGATAACATTATCCTTTCCCTTAAAGCTAATAGAGAATGTTTGAAACATGGAGCTTTGTCTTCATATTTTTGAAGTGATTTCCGGATTAAAAGTTAACTTGGAAAAATCATGTATGGTGGGTATTCATATCAATGATGGTGACTTAGAGGATCTGGCAAGAGTGATAGGATGCAATGTGGGAGAGTGACCTTTGAAGTATCTAGGTATGCCCCTTGGTTGAAATCTAAGAGTTGTGTCCTTTTGGGATCCGGTTGTAGAAAATGTGTTGAAAAAATTAGCTTGTTGGAAGAGGTCCTAAATACTCCTGGGTGGTTGAATTGCTTTGATTAAGGCGGCTCTATTCATATCCTGGTGTATTGCACGTCCTTATTCAAAATGCCAAGTAAGGTGGCACTAACAATTAAGAAATATCAAAGGGATTTTTTATGGGAGGGCGGTAAACAGAAAAAAGATCACCTGGTGAAATGGGAGGTGGTGGTAAAGGTGAAGGAGCAAAGGGGTCTGAGAGTGGGTAGATTAAAGGAAAAAATCAAGTTCTATTAGAGAAATGGTTATGGAGATTTGCTACGGAACATGGGAGTTTATGGCGTTCCGTCATTCTCAATAGATATGGTTTTGATGTTGTGGACTTCGGGAAAAAATTAGGGAGGCTTACACCTTTCTTGTGCTATGATTCATTAGGGGGGATGTTGTGTCTTGATCACGTGGTTGGCTAATGTCAGGATATTTTGAGTCGCCACCAACTCGGGTTTTCCGATGGAGTTGGATATTGGCTTCCTTTCTCCTAGAAAGGAAGTCTAGACCCTAAGGTCTAGAGGGTTAACTCCTAGTATTGGTTTGGTTCTCCAAAGAGTAGGGTAAGTTGTTTTGTTGCAGTTGGGGAAGGTGTTAGGTACTCAACCACCCACCTTTTTAGGGTGGCTTCTCGTAGCATGTATGCCATAAAGTGTCATAAGGTTGTGTGCCTATTAGATGTAAATTTACTGATCTGGACCCCTCTGGTAGTGTGATCACTACAGTTGCACTTGAGACAATCTTAAGCTGCCTACATACTCGATCTTGTGTGGTTCGGGTTCCTAGGTTTTTGTCGGGATCAAACTACATTTAGTTATGGGGGTTTATTATGTGTGCAAGTCTCTGTAGTCAAATACGTCTGACTGTGAGAGTGATTCAGGGTAGGTTCATTTTAGTTTATTCATATACTTACATAGTACTCTTCGCTGTTAAAACATGTGATCAAGTTAGTTAAATGGGGGTCGAAACTATGTCATACCAATGTGGATGTAATTTAAGGACATGATTTGACTATGACTAAGTCCTAGGGTCTTTGGGTTACGAACCACTACAACATGACCCTAGGATAAGGCAGAGACCGCAAAAGGTCAGGAAGGACTCAAAGCTAGTGATTGGGTAGGGTTATGTAGTCTGACCGCGTTGATGTAATAGCCATGACACCAGCGTTATCTCTTAGGTAAGATTCAGATACCAGATACACTTGGGACTTACAAGTGTATGGTTTAACCTACTAAGGTTGATTTTGCAATTGGAAGAGGTACCTACAAAGGTAGATCCTCTAGGTCATGCACATGCATGCATACATACATAAATACATGTACAACTAGAAAGAAGCATGATAGAGAAGTATTCGATGAAATAGTCTAATATAAAAAGATGGATAAACAATAATTGAAGAATGAAGCTAAGCTGAAAATCAAAATGCCAGAAATTGGCTCCAATGTCTGAATTTTATACCTAGCGCCTGAATTTTTACATAATTCAAATTCAGGCGTTGGGCCAATAGTGGGCCCTATGCTTGATCTTGTGGATTTTTTGCACAAGAACCAGTCTTAGGGTCACTTCCACATTCATGCTGGACCTTGTAGACCCCTGATCTCACTCTGAAATTTCTGAAATGTCTTACAGGCTTAATACCTAAAATTTTCCAACGTTTGAATTTTAATACTGACACCTAAGTTTTTACAGAGTGCAAATTCAGGTGTTGGGAATAGCAGGGACCCACATGCCAGTTATTTCCTCCCTGGTTGATCATTTAGGTCTCTTATGTTATTGTGCAAGCTCAAGTGATCCTTAATGTTCCAAAAATGGATTTTCATATCTAACGCTTGAATTTTTAGAGCCTAGCGGCTGAATTTTCCAAAATGGAAATTCAGGCATATGGGGCAATAAGGTCTCACAAGCATATCTTGACTCATTAGGGTTGGTCAAAAACCTTGATGTGACTGTGTGTGAGCTTTGAGGGGTTCAGGGACCACTGGAGTGAGTCTTTAAGCTCAACGTCTGAATTCCAGTAAGCTTGAAAATTATGCCTGACGCTGAATTTTAATTGCTTTAAAATTTAGGCTTTTTTTACTGGATAGAAATCCAGCAGCCTGTGTTTTGGTCCATTTAGAACCCCTACAGGGGTTTAAAAATTCTGAAAATTGAAATGGAGGTAGGGGACTCTCTTAAGTGTATTGTGTAAAAAAATCAGACCCAAACTCGATCTATGAAAATCACAAAAAATTCTACACTGCAGGTAAGTAAAGAGAAAATAGTTTTTATGTCAAATTTAGGGGGATTAATTCGAGACCCAAACATGCTTTAAAAATCATGAAATTTTTAATGCATGTAGGTTACCTATCCAAGAGCCTACTACAAAAATTTGGGATCATTTTGATCCCTACGAAAATTACAAAAAGATCGATAAGGTACTGTGGTAAAAAATAAATCCATCAGAGATATGTTTGGTCTCCACTGTGTAGTCCCCTTCAAGAGGCAATCATGGGGCATGTACATCATAGCAGTATGTAAAGAATATGAAAATAAAATGATTGAATCTAACCTAGCATTTAATAAAAAAGAGGGTTTAGGGTTACCTCTTCCAAGTATTGGGGCAAGGGTTAGGTGTTTATGACTTTTCCTCTTCTTCTCTTCTTTCTTTTTCTTTTCTTTAGATTTTTCCTCAGAAAATCCTCCTCATTTAACATGAAATTGGAGGTGTTTATAGGGTTTGAGAGGTGTGGTTGAAGGGTTAGGATACATCCTCAAGCCATGGGAAGATCAAGGGTTAAAAACAGATAGTTTGGAGGCCAAGCTACACATGTCATTGATTGAAAGCAACCAATGAATGAGATTAGAAGATGAATGGATAAGTGAGAGGGTCTAGGGCTGAGATTAAAATTAGAATTTACTAAAATGAGTGGTTAGGATAGAGTTTGGGTTTTAAGTAAATCAAAGGTAAGAGATGAAACTTAGCTTGTTATCTACTACCTTTGATTGGTTGGGAGCAATCAAGGGGTGAGATGGTTTGTGCTAAATGAGGGGTTAGAGATGAATCATATAGATATTTGAATTCATATGGTTAATCTTAGAGGGAGTATATGGAGGTGCACAAGGGAAATCCTTATTCAATGGCTAAAGCGAATGTCCTTAGTGTGAATGCATTTATGAGCATTAAAGAGCTAAAAGACAAAAAGTTTTTGCTCATTAATATCTAATAAAGAAATTTTAGGGGAAAAGTCCCTTTACTTTGCAACCTTACTTTTCAGGTTCCCTTGTTAAAAAACACACAAAAAGTACGCCTTTGAAGTCTTGGATGTTCCAATTGCGTTGGTTCAATCGAAAATGGATTACAACAAGTGTAGGTTGGGGAAATTAGGGCTTGATTGGCTTCAAAATCTCTTAAATATTTATAGGAATAGTAAGATGGTCAAATTGGTCTATGAGATCTTTAGATAAAAGGTGGCCATGGGTTTTACGAGACATAAGCTCAAACCATTCTGAGAACCGACACCTGAGCAAGAAATTGTGTTCAAAACCCTTTTTTTAGCAAGTGAAAAATCTTGACTGGACATGTCACTAGAGTTGGCTGAGGTTATCGTGGAAAATCGATGGGTCACAGAATATTGAAGGTCTGAGAGTCTTGGAGCCATATGAACTGACAGCCTAGCCTTTGGGTTCACAGGCAATTTTCTGGAACAAACTGATTATAGTTCACTAAAGAGTAGGGATTTTGAGCTAGTTTGGGTTTATAATTGACCCCCTTCGAGAGACAGTCTTTCGAAGGCAGGGAAAAAATTGAGAAAATGGGTTTGACCTTGTAGAATTTGGGTTTCGGGGGAACTCTCGGAGGTTCACTGTGTGCCAAAACCAGACAGAATGTGTTTGACCTAATTAGGACAAAATGTGGTGATTAAGGCCTATAGAGTTTCCAAATGACATGGCCTGGGGTGATAGCCTTTTAAGGACATTGGAGCTGCCGAGAAATGACCATTGACAGACTGAATTTTGGATTTTCGGGGGTCTATTGAAGACCTGCCAATTGCCCCAAATATGTTACTCATTTTGAAGTAAATGGAGGAATCAAAGTAGATTGGTCATGTAAATGATTGTAATCATTACACAACTTTTCAAAGGTTTTGTAAATTCAGAGAGATAACCATTGATAAAAATGTGATCCACTGATTCGTCCTTCATTAGACAAAGCATATATTTGTTAGCTAAAGGCCAACCTCTACTTTACAAATGATCAAGGGTGAAAATTTCATCTAGAGAAGCATTCCATATAAAAAAAAGCCACTTTCGAAGGGATACTGAGGATCCAAATTGATGTAAAAATTTTCCAAAAGGCTCAAATAATTATGAGATTCAAAGTTTTGAAGCAAGATATTTCAAGAATTGAATTGTAAAGCAATCAAGTAGCCACAAAATAGGGGAAATCAAGAAATAGAATGG
>JAOXJP010182979.1:0-12417 GCA_025762735.1 Platanus orientalis
ACCTATCTCATCTCATGAGATCAAATAATTACCCATATAAAGAAACAAATTCATGTGATGATAGAATACTAATTATTGTTAATTAAATAAATAATTAATCATGCTTATATTTTATGTGAATGGCTTTGTCAGGACACATATTTCTAACAGTGAGCTCACAGGACACTTACAAGTCACTAAGACCACACTTTAGTTTTGTCCATGGGATTGACATTACATACATTAACAAAGTCAACTAGAAATTGATGAAAGTCAAATGGTATAACATTTTAGCTGAATAAGAAAGCCAAGTCCAAAGTATATTGATGTTGCTCTAGATGGGATTGATGATATTCAATAGCTAGGAAGAAGCATGCACAAGTGAAGAATGACAAAAGGCCATGGAAGAAGAGATTATGACTCTAAAACAGAATCAAACTTGGGATTTGGTACCAAAGCTTAAGGACATCAAACCCATATCATGACAATGGGTTTATAAAGTGAAGACTTGCTCGGATGGATCAATAGAAAGCTATAAGGCTTGTCTTGTTGCTCGAGAATTTTCTCAATAATATGAGTTTGATTATGATGAAACCTTCAGTCCTGTAACCAAAATCACAACAGTTCGTGTACTATTAGCCCTAATTGCTAGTAAGTCTTAGCCACTATGGTAGATGAATGTTAAAAATGCATTCCTTCATAAGGAGGTTGTTTAAAACATTTATATGGAGTAACCAAAAGTGTTTGAGAACAAGGATAAATCGAGTTATATGTGTAAACTATGAAAATGTCTCTATGGACTGAAGCAGACACCAAGGGTTTGGTATGGGAAGATTGCCGAGTTTTTACTACAAAATGAATACTTAGCCACTCTTACAAACTCTAGCCTATTTATAAAAGCTAGAGATGGAAGACTATCAATTGTGCTCATCTATGTTGATGACTTAATCATCATAGGAGACGATGTTGAAGAGATGAGCCACACAAGAAAAAATCTGATGGTATAATTTTAGATGAAGAAGCTCGGAGAACTTAAACATTTTCTAGGACTTGAAATTGATCAAGTCAAGGAATGTCTCTTCTTATGTTAGCAAAAATACATAAGAGCTCTTACAAAAATTCGGTATAGTCAACTACAAGCCAATATCAACACTAATGGAGACTAACATAAAACTAAGAGCTGATGAAGGTGATCATTTGAAGGATACTATGATGTATAGAAAAATTGTTGACATCTTGATTTATCTAACACTGACCCAACCATACATCTCATATGCTGTCGGAGTGGTTAGTCGGTTCATCAAATAACCAATAAAACCTCATTTAGAATTTGTTCGTAGAATACTAAGGTACGTTAAAGGTACAACTGACTACAGACTACTATACAGGAATGATAAGTGAGAGTCGACTAGATATATTGTGATGCCGACTTCGTTTGAAATCCAACCACTTGCCGATCAACCACTGGATACTCCTTCAACCTTGGCTCAACAACAATCTCTTGATGTATAGTAAGAGGCAACCAACGGTCTCCTTACTGACCACCGAAGAAGAATATAGATCTACAATAATGGCTACCCAAAAATTCACATCACTGACACTTCTCTTAGAAAACTTGCATCAATCAATGACCGAGCCAATGTCACTATATTCTAACAATCTATCAACCATAAAATTAGCTAAAAATCCTGTTTTCCATGCCAAGACGAAGCATATTGAAGTACATTATCACTACATCCGAGAAAATGTTCTACAGGAAGATATCACACTAACACCAATCAAAACTGAAGACCAAGTTGTTGATATATTTACAAAGGGACTCAGCTATTCAACATTTGTTAAGCATAAAAAACCACTTGACATGACTAGAAGATCAATGTTAAAAGAGAGTCAGTCTTGAGGGGGAGTGTTGAAGAAGCAATACCGCCTATTTGGAATAATCCAGAGAGATGGATCTCCACATTAGTGGAATTTTCAAGAAGGAGAAGAGGAATCGACTTCTAAGGACGGTCAAAGGGGTTTTCCAGAATTTTACCGACTCATAATGAATCCGTCTTACATGCCTATAAATAGGAGCATAGCCCCTCCCTATGTGTACATGCCTATGAGATCAAGTCTCCACGAGTGCTTGAGTGTGTGAGAACATTAAGTGTTGGTGAGTGTGAATGAGAGACAGAGTTAGTCTGTACACAAAAAATTGAGTCTGTGAGGAAGTGTGAGTACTCATGTGCGGATGAGTGCTTGAGACCCTTACAACTATACTGTATAGTGCTCTTCTACTATCTATAATAAAATAATATTTATTATGTAAAAGAGAGCATCACTCTTAGTCTACAAGTGGTATCAAAGTGTGTCTCGGGATTCTACAAGTGGTTTCAGAGCACCACTAGTATTCTACAATTGTATCAGAACTCCACTAGTTTTCTACAACTGGTTGGTTTCATTTGTTGGCAGCAATTAGAAAGGTTTAGGAGAGGTTTGTGGCAGGATTGTGCTATGTTTTTTAGGTTCTACAAGCTCTTTTTTTGCTGATGCTTGGAGACTTCCAACTTTAATTTGAGACTTGATGAGAAACATGCTGCAAAATAAAATGTTAAATCCTTTCCACTCAGTTAACTGCCGAGCAGTGACCGGAAATTGTCAAAGCATCTGTGGGATATTTCAACTTCAAAGTCGTCAAAGCTGCTTCAATGACTAAATCGAACGAACCTCTGTTGCAAATTACAAATTACGACAAACATTAAATTCCAAGAAACCAAAATATTCTAGCCAACCACTTCTCTTTCTCCTCTTCATTAAAATCTAAAAAAAAAAAAATACATCCAGAATGACAATGTTAAAAAGAAAAAAAAAAAAAAGATAACTTAAAATACATCTCTGGTAATTTGTCGCCGGTGTACGGATGCAGTGTTTCCGGTAGTGAAATTCTCTGAAAATCATCAACTTGCAAGTGTAGTGAACTCAAAAAAAAAAAAGAAAAAAAAATTGCTGCCAGACTGGCATCGCCGGAAATTAGTGGCCTGAGATACTGGTGACGGTTTTCTGAATAGGGAACAGGTATGTTCGACCAAAGATGGTTTCCGTTTCACCCTTGGTTTTGCATCATTTGGGCTCATGTGAACAGCAGACTGAACTGAGTTTTGCTTTGTATGTACGAGGTCATGCGAAGAGAAGAGGGTTTTGTTTAACCTGGGCTATTTTGTTAACCACGAGTCAGAATTTAAGGCAAATGAATGCTTTCTTAACTCGTTTCAATTTCGACAACGTGTCACCCGACTTATTAGGCAGGTTCCTAACAGGTCACTACTCAGGACGAGAGGATCCTTTCTTTATGTTCCCCGCATATTTTGTCAGTTGAGACCAGAGGTCTTTTGATCTTCTCCAATATCTCAACCCCCGCAAAATTTTCATATCACTTATGCAGGAGGAACTCTCATATTATCTAGTTTATTTACTTAGGAAAAGATATGGATGCATAGAAAATGTTATCTTTGAAATGAGCCCTTCGGTGTGAAGTAATGAATTTTCATACTAAATGAATGATAAATGAATTATACATGATATATTTGATCATAGAGCTACATGGAAAAGGCATGGTAAGGTCATTACGGATTCATAAGCAGACATCTCTTAAGTATTTTGTGTCCACATCTCTCTTTACCCTCATTTTTTATTATTTGTCTTTGGTTAGGGCCAACAAACATACAGTGGGATCCACACAACTAGCTAGGGGGAGAATCCCAAGGATTTTGGTACGACCCTCTTAGGTCAGCCCAGCATAGGACCAACAAATCAGTGCCGATCAGTGTCAAATCATTGTAGTTTACAGACTCAAATTTTTATTTCTCTGCCTTAGATCAACCTTTAAGAATGATTTCACATCAGTCTAGTTTAACTCTTTCTTTCATAAAATTGAAACAATAATTGCACTTAACCAACATAACCGCAACTGAAAAGATTAACTATAATTAATTCCCTTCTTTCTTTTTTTCTTTCTTGGGTAAACAATTCCCTCCTTTTCTCAGACTTAGGCAGATACTCAGCGCAGTCTCTTTTTTCAATAGATATGTGGAGTTAGCAATTTCATTGAAATCTCCTTCGTCTTTCCATTACTTTGCCACATAGTTCACAGGCATAGCAGTGGTGGCGGGTCGGGTTTGTAACCTATCAAGATAAAGGTATATAACTATATGGTTCAATCCAAACCTCACCCATTTATTAATCGTGTGAAAGTGGGTCAACCCCTTTTGACCTGAAACATATTTACAGTCAACCCACTTATTTCGTGTTGGGTTTGTGTCTGGTTCATGCGGTCGTGTCAACATTGCCACCCCTACACCGACATCACTTGCCTTCTTTATTCGAAGTTGTTTTAGTTGTGTTAGTTGTATTTCAATGCAGCATCGTCCTGGGCTTGGAATAACTAAATTACAAAAAATTTATTGGTCATTGAACAGTGGGAGAGGGAGGTTCTTTCAGTGATTATGCTACCCTATAATGGCCAAAGCAGCACTTCCAGGGCCGTCAGTCAAATCCCCATTGGTTCTGCAAAGAGCTCCCACATTTTGCATAGGGCCGAGGTCCAAGCTATTGTATTCGTAAGGAGCTTTAGGAACAACTTATATTATAAATCCTACAAAAAAAAAAAAAAATTATGATCCACTCATACAAATCTCTCCTGCCGCCTTCTGACTTGTTAAAGTCCTGCCTAGCAGACAAAACGATATGTTGGCTGCAAAAAATGAATTACACTTTTTCCTGAAACGTGTCGCACTACCAGTTAGGCAGGACCTTAACAGGTCATTAGGCGGCAGAAGAGGATCTTTTTTGTGGTATCACCAACCTTAACGTGTGAAAACCTGTGTCCCGCGGATTTCGTCAGTCCCATTCCGACGTGGAGTACAAGTCCCATTCCGACATGGAGTACAAGTCCAAAGCTATAAAAGTAGAAAACTCTCGGTCTTTGACGACAGACCTAATCAAGCATATTCCCTTTCTCTTCTTAAACCATGTTATCTTCCATGGTTTTCCACCCAAACGTCCGAGTATCAGCCCTCACCGCCGTCCCGATCACAAGCTCTGTCAAATGCTCAAGCCAAAACCTCCTCCAAATCAAGAAACCATGCACAAATCCCTTTCTTCCGAAGGAGATTTTTGAAGAAATGGCAATCAAGTCAACTGGTGCTGTAGATAGGCTTTTGGGTTTGGAATCTAAGAGGGTTTCTGGCGAGGGCACCGCAAATGATGGATTGGTGGAGGAAATTGAGGTTCTAATGCAGAGGTTGGAGAACCTAGTAGAGAGGTTCAGGATTTGGGAGATGGAGAAGTTGATTGCTAAGACTCAAGGACAGATTTCAAGGGAGGAGAAACGTATGATAGAGATGATGAGTAGAGAGATTGTTGACAGGTTTCTTGAGAAACCCATTCAGTATCTGAAAAGTAAAGGTGGCCACTTGAAGTGTAAGTTGAAGGATTTGAAAGCTCTTGTGGGGATGCTTGAAGAATCATGTTTGATAGATGACAAGGCTCAATGCAGAAGGGGTTCGAGATGATCATGATCCTATGCCAAGTTCTACTACTTTTTTGACCTTGTTATTTTATTCATTTTTATGTTGGTTCTGATATGTAAAATTGGATACTTGAAATGTAAGTAAAAAGGATTTGAAAGCTCTTGTGGGGTTGCTTGGAACTCGAAGAATCATTTTGAATTAATGACAAGGCTAAATACATAAGGGCTTCAAAAGAAGATCACCTACCAATATCTATTTTCGTGTTTTTTTTTTTTTTTTTTTTGGTAATGAAGATGTATTTTCATCTATATGTATAAAGATATTCTTTTTACCATGTTATTTCATTTGCATTTAAATTCCTTCTATCTGCTAGTGTTTCGTCTCTTCGAATGAAAGTTTTTCTATTTATCTAATGGGATTACTAATCAAGAAGGATTAAAAATCATGAAGGGAGCTCTCGTATTTACCAAATAATTAAAAAAATAGAATACAAGTCCCCATCACATGAGTGGCCCCTCATTGACTCGGTCCGATTGGTGTCTGATGGGATTTACGCCAAATGCAAGGGTGTCAATCAGATTCCAATCAATGTTAAAAAGTCCCCATCACATGAGTGGTCCCCGCATTGACTCAAAATCCTTCGTACTGCGCATGCATTGAGATTGTAGTTAAGAATACAATTAGGGAACAAATTTTCTGTCCAGGATGTTGTATGTCCTATGGTGTTTTGGACACAGAGGCTGGGTGTGTAGGTTTAAAACTGTAAATCTAGTTTTCAAATGAGAAAAAAAAATAGGTACTAAAAAACCATGGAATGTATAGGGTTCAAGCCTTAAGAAAGTGTTCAAATGAATATTCTCTCCCTGTTTAAAAGAAACATGAAATTCATTAGACCATCACAAAATCGTAGATAGAACATTTGCTCTCATTCAACTATGTGAACTATAAAGAGGACTGGCAGGAGGTGTTGTCATATATTGGAGCTCACTATAAATCTTGAAATTATTGAAGCTTGTTCTCGGGGCTTCATCACAAAAGTAATTAATCCCCAAGATAATAGATCATGGTTTTGTGTTTTCATATACGCGGAACCGGCAAATGTGAATCAACGTATTGCCTGGTCTCTATGGATGGATGTTGTATGGAAGCCTAGATTTGTATTGTATATATGCAGCAAATAATTGAAGAAGAAATTAATGCAAACACCAATCATACACAAAGCACAATACAATTTAATGTGGTTCAGCTTGAATCCTACATCCATGGGTGAAGATGATCAAAAGAGATTTAACTATGAGCAAGAAAGAGATTACAATGAGCTTACGGCTGCCTCCTCTTCTAAAACCCCTGTTTTAGTCTCCAAGGGAAGAACCTCAAAAATCTCACGTTAAGCAATATTAATTCAACGTAGGTTTTAAAACTAAAAACAACTTGCCTAAAATAGACTTTCCAAAATGATACAGGTTTGGTGGTTCCATGAATTCACGACACAGCTCTCGTGCTGAGAGCCATGTGAATTAAAGACACTAACTCAACAAATCTCCACCTTAGTTTTAATTCTACCAAGGCTCTGTAGTACGAAAAACTCTACTCCCATCTTTTTCACACAACCCCAAAAGATAACTCTGAATACTGCAAACACTTATATCTTTAACAAGATATAGAACCTGTGACATGTATACCACACTCCACATTGGCTCACATTCCGAAATCACCTTGAAGAAAACTTGCACTTGTCCTTCTTAGTGAACTTTGCACCATATAAACCTAGAACACACCACCACCTCGAACCAAAATTGAATCTTGTTTGCTATCACCACAAATAATCATTGGCTTTGAAGAATCACTGTTGTACATACCATCGAATCAATTTGGTCTTGACACTATCTAACTCGATCATAATATAACCAATGCACATGTGTAATTGCCTCGAGCCAACTCGCCTAGTTAACTTTAGAGAGGGACCTCGATTCATCCTCTCTAATTGCAAGAACTATCTCACCATCGTTTGTCACATGGAAACCTGTAAGACTTGTCTTTGCTCCAATTGCAAAAGAGACCCTGCATAAGTGTTGGTTATTCTGTACACCCCGTTTTTAATTATCCATTGAGGTTAAAGGAACATTGCCAATCACCGTATTCCCTATCAGACGATACAAACCATCATTACACTTTTCTTCCTTTATCAAGATCAAACATCCACGTGTGATTTTCATGGCTCTACATGCAACTGAATAAATACCTACAACACTTGGAGTCCAACCATCCTAAGGATATTAAATCCCTTCACATATTTTTAACATTTGCCACACCACCCAAAGTACAAACCACTCCATTAAACATTTTGATCTTTACTGTCCCAATGCTTGTGACGTCACAAGTAGACCCATCACCCAAAGAAACAAAACCTATCTTCTTTTCTTGAAAAATATCAAAATATTCTTTCCTGAAGCAAATATGAATTGGACAACCTGAATCTAATATTCATTCATCATGAGAAAAAATATTGATACCTTTAGAGACTATGAGAATATTTCCAATGTATTTCTCTTGTTCCCCTGTCAATGCTGTATTGGGACTACCACCTTTCTTCTTGTTAACACGCTCTGGACAGTCCCTCCTCACGTAGCCATATTCTTTGTAACAAAACATCACACGTTGCCCTTTCTTCTAGACTTGGATTTAGACTGATTTTTGTCACTTCTAGAACATTTTTCTTTTATTCTTCCTTTCACAAACAAATCTTTTGTTTGCCCCTCACCCTCTTCTCCAAATACATTCTTCCTCAACTCCGTAGATAGTAAGGATGCCTTAACATCCTATATAGAGATGGTATCCATTCCATAGAGTAAGGTCATAACAAAGTGTTCATATGATGTAGATAAAAAGCTCAAAATAATGATAGCTTGATCTTCATCATCAATCTTAATATCAATGTTTTTCAAATCCATAATAATTTTATTGAATTCTTTCAGATGAGCTTTTAGGGACATACCTTCTCTCATCCTCAATGTGTAGAGGCGTTGTTTCAAATACAACTTATTTGTAAGAGACTTGGTCATGTACGGGCATTCCAACTTAAACCAGAGCCCAGCCGCTGACTCCTCTTCTACAACCTCTCATAGCACCTCATCGGTCAGGCACAACTAAATCACATAAGTGCCTTGAGGTCGAGTTAATCTCTATCATTTTTTGACATTGTTGCAAGAAGTTTTTCCTTCCCTACCAATGCTTTAGTCAGTCCTTATTGAATCAGCAATGCATGCATCTTCACGCTCCATAGACTAAAGCTATTTTGCCTGTCGAATTTCTCCACTTCGTACTTTGCCACCATGCAGAAAAAAATCCAACCTAGGCATTTGATACAAATCTTTTGTACAGAAGCCTAGATTTGTATTGTATGCAACAAATAAATTAATTAAAAAATAATGCAAACAACAATCATACACAAAGCATAAGAAGATTTAATGTCTAACATCCCCTATAATCCTTCATGTTGAGTAAACCAAACATAGATGGCTTCCTCACCGATTTAGATTTGAATGGTTCTGGACAACTCATGAAAAATGCAAACAAATTACCAATAACATCTGGCGGCGGCCATAGAACCAAGAGAGGAGGTCAACTATCTCAGATGTTAAAGATAAACCGAGTGCTCTAGCCCCCACTCTCTAAAAATGGAACCAAGAATCACTTGGAAGGGTGCAAAAGATTATAGCCAGCCTACAAACTAATCAAAAGAATATCAAGGAATGGCCTGAATCAGAGACAAAAGAGCAGGAGTTTCACAAAGTTAGTTGTGCCCTTGATTTAGCCCTTAAGAATGAAGAAACTATGTGCACAACAATCCATAATCTAGTGGTTGCACAGTGGCAATAGGAATACTAAATTATTTCACTTGTCCACAATAATTCAAAGGGAGCGATCCTGAATCTCAAGTATAAAAAAATGCAGTAGGGGAGTGGATTTATAATGATATTGAAATTGGATAAATATTTCTTAACCACTTTCAAGTTTGTTTACATCAGTGAATCTAACTCCTGAAGATATAGCTACATCGTTGTCTTGGTTTAATAAAACTCTTAGTGAGGATGACTAGGAACTCTTTGAAAAAAACTTTACAGTTGAGGAAATCAAAGAGGCTATTTTTGCAATGGGTCCTTTGAAAGCACCAGGTCCAGATGGCTTTCAAACATGATTTTACCAAAAGTACTAGGATATTATAGGCCATGATGTTATTGAATATGTGCTTGATGCCTTGCATGAAAACCACTTAGTTCAGGAAATTAATCAAACATTTATGGTGCTCATCCTAAAACAGAATAGGCCGAAAAACCTAAGTCACTTTTGTCCAATAAGTCTTTGTGATGTTATATACAAAATAATAGCTAAGGTGTTAGCTAATAGACTTAAATTAGTCCTGCCTAATATTATCAACCTGGTGTAAGCTGCTTTCCTAAAGGGTAAAGTCATCTTTGATAACATTCTTATTGCTCATGAGTTGCTCCACTATCTAAAATCCCATAAGACCAAGGCAAACCTAATAATGATCAAGCTAGATTTAAGCAAAGCATATGACCAGGTAGGGTGGAGTTTCCTCATTCAAGTGATGCAACGGTTAGGATTTAGTAAAAAATAACAGAGGCTAATTAACCAATGTATTTTTACTTCCTCCTTTCAACTTCTCATGAATGGCTTTCCAGGAGTTCTATTTGGAGCATCCCAAGGTCTGAGACAAGGGGATCCTATATCCCTATACCTCTTCCTTTTATGTGCCGAAGCTCTTTCTACAGGTTTGTCTAAAGTGGAATCAACAAAAGCCCTCCAATGCATCAAAGTTCGAAGAAGAAGCTCTGCTATATCACACATTCTTTTTGTTGATGATTGTTATATCTTTAGTAGAGCCTCTCCAAGAGATGTGTAAGCTATTATGCATACTTTGAAGGCATTCCAACGAGCATCTGGGAAATTTGCAAATCCTGCAAAATCTGAAATAATATTTTGTCGAAACACCCCTGAATCTTTATGGAATACTCGAACTTCCTTGTAGGGCTATGCAAGTCTTTGAACCCATCTAAATATCTGGGCTTCCCATCCTCCATAGGAAGTCAAAAGATTCAACTATTTTCCTATATCAAATCTAAAGCCTAAAGGAAGATCCAATCCTAGAAATCCCAACTTTTATCCCTTGCAGGTAAAGAAATTCTTCTCAAAGTTGTAATAAGTGATCTTCCGTCATATGTTGTGTCTTGTTTTTTAATCCCCAAATGCCTATGCCATGACATAGATAAATACCCAAGGAATTTTTAAGGGGCCAAAGGGTGCAAGAGCAAAAGATTCATTGGGTAAGTTGGGCTAAGCTTCAGAGTTTAAAGGAAGATGGAGGGATAGGTTTCTAAGACCTTCATCTCACTAATCTAGCCCTTTCAACTCATCAAGTCAATATGCTTTTCTCGTATCCACTTCCTAAAAAAGGAGACCACTAAGGTGAGCAATGGATCATGGGGATGAAAAGTCTTTTACATATTATACATGTTAGTAGACAACAAAATAGTGAAGCTCATGACCTCACTAGATGGTGTTTTAGAAACTCCAGGTTGGAATATAGATGCCATAGGTGGTTCTTCCCCCTAGAGAATCATCTTCTTAATACATAATTCAGTTTGCCAAAAAAAAAAAAAAAAAGAAAGAAAAGAAAAGAACTACAAAACATGTGAGACGATGTGGAGGAGTGGGATCATGTCATTCTACACGAGGGTTTGAGAGGATCCTCTATGATTTCTTAAAGTATGGTAATGTACTGCACATAATCACAGTGTGACACAATGCTTAAAAATTTTAAATACCCATCTAACATTCAAACCTTTTAAGCACTTTATGTGCTTTGATTATGTGCAACAACTTACCATAGTTTAATTACCATAAAGAATCCTAAGTGGGTCAGGAGTGTTTGGGGAAGGGCATTTAGGGGTTTGAAACTTTGGATACTCTCATGTCTAAATGGAGAGATATCATCACAGAACCAAATTGTGTGTGACATGATAGGGTATACACATGGGGAAAGGTTCTTCTACTCCCAAATTTGTCAATCCCTATGTCCCCATACCATAGGTTGATACCTTTTTGTTATTTTCTTTTCTTTCTTTTCTTTCTTTCTTCTTCTTCTTCTTCTTCTTCTTTTCTGTTTTTTGTTGTATTTGATGCCTCTTTAGATACCTTATTTATCATTTGAACACTTTTTTTTTTTACAGTTGTAACTCTATCCATCCCTTTTTTTTGACTACCTACTTTTTCATTCGAAAACCATTTTTACATTTTAATCCTATATAACCAACCCTTGGTTTTCTCTTGTTTCTCTAGAATGTGAGACTCCCTCTTGCTTGTGTAATGGGAAAGTGCTATGATCACCTTCTCCTCCATTACTGCTATAAATTGAAACATGGAGAATGATGAATTAATCCAACCGGAATCTTGCTACAAATACAGAGAATTAAAGCTCAAAAACTAAAATGAGCGTAATACAAAGTATGGAAGTGATGAATACAAATGACTGCATCATCAATATAGATGAGGAGCTAACGAACATTGATCCAGGTAAGTGGAATCAAAGTGCTGTTTTCAAAATCCTTTCTGAAAAATATTTCAGTGCCTACTTCTTTATCAAAGGCATTGTACACTTGTGAAAACTCAAAAAAGAAGTTGAGGTAAGGCGTCTAGGTTGCAATCTCTTTGTAGCAAAATTTAAGAAAAGTAAAGGTTAAAAGTCTCTCATGATAGAGAAATTGAATCAACTCTTATAGGATTTCTTATAAGAGGAACTAGGCTAAAATATGATAAAAGTCTCCCATGGGAGAGAAAAGTAAGGGTAGTGTTGTGTTGTGTTAGAGCGGGGTCCACTTCATTTACATTATATTGCTATTTATAGACA
>JAOXJP010182990.1:0-12417 GCA_025762735.1 Platanus orientalis
CAAAACTATGATAATTACATACTTTTTATGATTATTGGTTGTATATATTCAACAATATGCCAAATTCTTGTATCAATGAAGAAAAAATGCATTTTCTAGAGGTTGTTGCCAAACAACATTTTGCTTTAAAAAAAAAATAAAAAATGGATTCTAGATTAAATGTTACCAAACGTTGATCTAGTTAAGAAATAGCTTCAAAAAATGAAGAATCTCCAGGATCCATTTTCTTGATTCTGGAAGAGAATCTATAGAATGGTTCCCAAACGGGCCCTTATCCTCATAGTCTATGCCTTCCTTTTGGGTGTAATCATTTGCCATGAGAAAGGCCTTATACTTATCAATTGACCCATCCACATTACGTTTAATCATCAAAACATTTCTTTACTATTGATTTACACCCAGGCGGAAGATTAACAAGCTCCCAAACTTGATTCTTTTCCATGAAACTTATTTCATCTTCCATAGAAGCTTTCCACTCTTTAACAACAACTGATGATAGAGCCTCATTATATGTAGCTGGCTCATCATCATCATCAAGCAGAACACACATGAAAACTTCCCCTTTAATATCAAAATATCAACATGGAATCATTCAACGTTTAGTTCTACACAACTACGGAGCTTGTGAGACATTTGATGGTGATGTACTCTCTTTTGGTTGAGGATTACTCCCACTAGGCTAAGAGTTGACCTCTTAAGGTACATCAATATTATGAGACAAATCTCTCTCACTATCCTTGACAATCACATCAACTTTAGGTTGAGGACTTATTCCCCCAGCTTTGCCAAGAGGTTGTATAGAGATTTCCTCTGTCCTAAACATCTCATAAATCTCAGGATCCTTTCTAATTTCACATCTGCTTGGAAAATCATTCTAAAAAAAGTTGACATTATGAGTCTCAATTTCAGTCAATCCACCATTGGGTCATTTATCTAACATCACATATCCCTTAGGATATCTAATAAGGGGTAAAATCATAATTTTCAATGGAGAAGTTACCGAACTTGGAACAATCATTTAGAAAACAATGAGATTGAAAAGAAAGACAGAAATATGAGGAAACGGGGTCAAACAAAGATCTTAGGAAAAAAATGGGGGTTTAGAGTACCAAATTAGGAAAGAATGGAGATTGCCTAAAAATGGGAGGTTATCTAACCACCTTAGTTTCCTAGGATGCCTAAGGGCCATTCTAGAGAGTTAGTGTTGTCCATTGAAAGAAACTTTTGGACCCTGGGCTAAAATTAGGTGATGACATGTGCTCAGCTATCAAACCATTTCTGGGGCCACCATCTCTCTTGCGCTTGGACCTAGATTCCCCGCACTAATTTTATTCATCCACATAGGTAAGAGTATCAATATGCATGAGATCCCATGCGCTCCCATTCAGCTCAAGGTGACGTGGGTCATCATAAGCTTCATTTGATCCCAAGATTTTGGTAAAGAGTGCATAACTTCCTAAATCTGTTTCTCATCACTAAGATCATTCCCTTCCACTTTCAAGTCGTGAATAATGGATGACGTCTTCCTTAGATGCTCAGCCATAATATGTATGGCATCCATCTTATAAGAGTCAAACCTCATTTGCAAAGTTCGCAACCTTGTGGTAGAGGTACCAACATAGGCAAAACAAAGTTCATCCCACATTTCCTTGGCAGTTGGATAACCTTCATGTTCTCCAATAAGGTTGTTGTGCATGCAACTCAATGTAGTAAATTGCACACATCGATCCTTCTTGACCCAATTCTCATAGGTTTCACTATCATGCTTGTGTTGTTGGGTGCTACCTTAGGAGGCTCTTCCATGCTATGGGTTAAAGTTTCCATGACTTTTTGCTCATTAAGAAGATACTAAATTTTGTGTGTGCCATATATCATAATTGAGACCACCTAGTTTCTCTCCCTTATTAAAGTCGGTGATGATGTTCTTAAACACCATTTAACTACATTCATATTCACATTATGGATGTCAGCACACACACCCAATTTTTCCATACTAGCCAAATTAGACAACAATACAAATGTACATATTATAAGATCAAAAATTTCGCGAAACTATGTTAAGGTAATAATCATTTCCCATAAATATTTAAATAGGTAATATTTCTAACTCACTTATGTTCAAAATATAATGAGGAAATAAAGTACCTCTACTCATTTCACAACCAAAATTAATACATAAGATTTCCAACATATAAAATCATTTAACATAATTCAGTCATGCATTTATATGGAATAATCACACATTAGCATAAGATAAAACAGGCTCACTCTCCACATAACATTGTTGGTATAAATATCTCATCTAACACATGAAACATGTTAAGAATATTATTTATGCATCCCATAAAAATTTCATTTTAATTTGACATCTCTGGCCTAGGGGGTGAATTGCACTCTTCCTTACTGAGAGTGGGCTTTGTTAGAAAATGCCAATTTTCATGAATTTAGGCTCCAAAAACTAAAATCAAGCCCAAACCAAAAACTAATTTATGACACCTCCACTACCAACCTATGGTGGCCAAAAAAGTGGCTTTGAGGCCCAGGGGTGGGTCCCACACTCTCCCAAGGCCAAGAGTGGGCATCGTTTGGATGGGTCATCTTCATTCTTTTAAAGTTTTCTATAACTCAATTTTCTAGATTTTTTATGGTCGTTAAGATCACTTTAGGCCTCTCTAGAGCCCTCTTCCAAACCTTGTCACCCCACAGATCTTATACCAGTTGTAACACCAAATTTCTTTATCTCAAGGAACTTGAGATCTAACGTTTAAATTACCCAACTTTAGGACTGGTCTATTATTTTATATGGTGAGAAATATCACACCAAATCTTCCTCCAAAGTTGTTTTAATTACTATTAATTATTTATGGAAGCAAACCCATAATTTTCTCTCATTACGCAAGTTATAAATCAAGCAAAGTATGCATATAAATAAAAAAAGAAAAGAAAGAGAAGAAAGTATTGTCTTTCCATAAATATCATAACTTTATATTAGGTTAGAACAATAACCATTACACTTCAGAATTTCAACTTTTACAACTCTTCTTACCAAGCCATATGTCACACCCCACGTGACAACGGGAGGCTTTGGAGACCCTCACCAACATTTCAAGCATTTTGTACATAGTTTGGGAAAGTGTATCTAGAACAATCTATAAGAATTTAGAAGAATCCAAAATAATCTAGAAGGACCCATAAGGCTCTATAGAGTTATAGAGAGATGTAGAAGGTTCTAAAACAATGTGGATGTTCTAAAAGGGTCTATATTTTTCTAGATGATTCTAAAAGACTTTAGAATATGTGGAGGATTCTAGAGAAGTCTAGGGAGTGTCTGGAGAAGTTTAGGGTTCTAGAGACTTCCAATTAAGGAGGTGGAAGAGGGTTCTAGAGGAAGCCTAGAAAAGTTTTGGACATAGGATGGATGACACACGACTAGATCTTAGGCCCCAAGGGGAGGCCATGGGGGTCTATATAGGGGGGTGATCCCCCTCATTTGTAAACCAACCAAGGATCTCACGTCCTCTAAGTTCTTGTCTATTGTTTTCTTGAGTAGGAATGTAAGTGCGTTCTTTCCCTCTCTTGTGAGTGTATGACACTCTCTAAGTGTGGGTATTGGGTTAGGATGACTTGCAACTTGTTGGGAGTAGTCGAGTGTCGCACGGCTTAGACATTAGTGAAGGCCAATTCTATGACATATAGCTCTTAACCCTTGTGCTTGTACTCCTTGCTGTCTTCCTTGAAATCTTACATAGGTTTGATGGATGTAACACCTTCTTAGAAGAGAGGAAAAACTTTAGATGTGATGCTTGAACTTGGAAGACAAAGGTTGCTGAAAGCTTGATTGTGAGAGAGGTGATGCAAGTGCTGAAAAGTAATGAAAAGTACCCCAAAACATGAATAAAGGGGTGTTAATAGATGGGCTGGCAATTGGATTTTGATTCCTTGTTGCACTCCAAGTGATTGCTTGTTCGTAGCCATATTTGATGCCTACAATTGAGGAATTTGCTGATTTGTTGCTTCTTCCCTTCTAGAAGCCTTGCTGATGTGGCCACTTGTGTACCCTTCATCCCAACTTGATACAAAGTCTATGAGTGAGATTAAATTTCTTATCCTTAAAGGAATACCGTGTTTCTCTTATCTGATCCCATATTTGTAGTATTTGATGAGACATTGAAGACTTATTGTTGGCAGGATCCTTGTTGGAGTGGGAATATGATTTTACACACACTTATATGAATTGGGAGACTTGTGCATGAATTAAATGCTTATATTATCTTTTGGATGTTTTAGAAGTATAAAACCACCTTGGTTTCTGTTTCCAAATGTCAAAATATCAAAATGTAGAAATTTTGGTTTTTCTGGTTCGTCAGTTGTGGCTGACCCGTTGGTCAACTAAGCTATGACAATTGAACCGTTTGCGACTGAACCACTTCTGTCGCAAATCCCATGTTTCATTCACGAGTAGGGAAACTTTTGTAAATATCTCAGTTCTGAATTTTTTTCCATGTCTACAATTGCCCCTTTGAAAATGTGCCAAGTCAACGGTGATTGATGTGGCACAGTTTTTCAAAATTAATTTTATGTTACAGAGCACGTATATGGCACATTTATGGTGTTCGTTCGAATTTCAAAGTGCAATCATGTTTTTGTCATTGACTTTGATGATGAAATGATGCTCATGCCCTTCAGTAGTAGGTACCTTTTTATACATACTTATGAAAAGTCATTAATGCCCTTGCTTTTAGGTGGGGTCTTTTCATTTTCATAATGAAATGACTAAGATACCTTTGTGGGTATTTAAAGCACACTTCATCTTCTTGCTTGGTTCATTCGAATTGTTCACATTTTCTCCATTGCCAAAATCCTCAAGCTCTCAAACTCAATGTCCTAATTTCATTTTAGCCAAAAGATTGCTTTTTTCCTCACAGTCTAATTAATACTGTTTTGAGGCATTTTTCTTTGAAACCCCCATTTCTTGGAGTTCTTCGCATCTCACAAACATGAAAACCCCAATTCTTTCAATTTCTTGAAATTTTGACCTTTAAAACCTCAATTTTATTCTGATAAGTAAGTTCGCTTTGCAAAAAAAGAAAGGTTGACACCATCCTTGTGCATTTTGGTGAAGATTTGAGCATTTTGTGTTCATGAAAACCTCTTGGGGTGCTCCAGCATTGTCTTTGACAATGGTTGGGGTATCCAACGACTTTGTTGTGGCTCGAGGGCTTAGAATTTTTTCATAGCTATGATATATCCCTTGGGGACTTTATAATCCTAATGTAAATATTACTTGCGGGCAAACTTATGATTTTCCAATGAGTGTGATGTATCCATTGGGAATTTTATAATCCCCATCTGATCATCACATGGCTTTATAAGTGTGTCACTACATATGAGACACCTGAAAGGATAGGTTTGGAACCTCCATATAGATGGGAGGCCTTGGATGGTCTTAAGAGCTTCCCTTAGATGAGGACTTGGATGAATGTATTCAACCTTGGATGAGGACTTGGATGAATGTATTCAACCTTGGATGATGGAGATGGAGATGAAAAAATGGTAAGGTTTCAACCTTGTCCGATGGAAGATGGTGATGAAAGATGGTAAGATTTTAATAAGTTATCTTATATTCTTAATGACACATTAGGATCCACTACCAATTGTTAATGGGGTATTAGGATCTACCACCAATTGCTAATGAGGAAGCTTATTGTAGTCCATGGGGTGAGAAAGCTATCTCTATCTATTCCCCCTTAAGAATTGGTTAACATAACTAGATGAGTCTAGTGATGTAGTTCTTGAAAAGAGCATGACATGGGTGATGGTCCGGGTGAAGGTATGGGTAATTATAGTAGTATGGGTGTGGAATATGATATAAATATGAATGGCAGGGTAGATATGGAAGGTGATTTGTCAATGGATGGTGGTGTAGAGATGAATGATAAAATGTGGTAATGGGTGATGGTGTGAATGTTGATAATATGTGGGGGATGGATGATGATGTGGCTACATCTGTTGTGTTATGAAAAATTTCCTAAATACCCGTTTCTAATAGAATCAAACCAGAATGTAGTTCAATTATGGAATTTAGTTTATTATCCATTTTTTTATGGATAGTGCCCTTGCAGGTCAACACTAGGCTTGAGATTAACCTAATTTTTATGTCATGACCTGCATTTCGTGTTTTTGATCGGACCAACAATATTTTGATCTTGCCATGACTGGATGCTTTTACTCATTATGCCTTTTTAGGTTTTCATCATGTCCTTTTTGTCATGTTTCTTTTGTTTTCATTTTATCCCTCATTTACGCATGGAGTCCCTTACACCAAGTCTGGGAGTCACTTGGTTTTCAGTCGGACTTTCGATAATTTGTTATTTTCATGACCATATTATTTTACTTACAATACCTTTGTAGGTTTTTGTCGTGTCCTTTCTGTCATGCATTTAAAAAAAAAAATGCAATTACGCCAGAATAAAGACCCGAGTTGCCTAAGTATCCATGGAGGAATGGGATCAAGCCTCCTTAGTTCAAAGAAAATATATGCCAACTAGAGGTAATAACTTTTTAGGAACCTAACATTAGTAAGGGGAAAATTTTGGTTTCCTTCAACATCGCACAATAGAGAGGCCCCACTTAAATAGTCTTTCTCTGTGGCATAAGGGCCATCCCATTTTGCAGTAAACTTGCCTTCATCTTGGATGGATCAAATGGTGAACGAGTGAGGAAGACAAGGTCTCCCTTTTAAAAAATCAGAGTCTAACCTTCTTGTTATAAGCTCTGGCCATCCTTGCTTGATACAACTCCAAGTTTTGTTATGCAATGAGTTAGACTTCATGAAGATTCTTGAGCTCTATGAGGTATATCTTAGCACTTTCTTCATCAATGAAGCCTTCTTATATCGCCACTTATAGAGATGAAACTTGTACTTCAATGGGTAAGACTGCTTTTGCACTAAACACGAATGAGTATGGGGTTTCTTGTGTAGGGCATTTATATGTTATCCTATATTCCTATAGTGCTTTTGGAAGTCTATCGTGCCTGTAATTTTGCTTACACTTAGAGATTTTCTTCAAGATCTTGCTGAGGGTTATGTTGAATGCCTTCACTAAACCATTTGCTTAAGAGTAATACTTGAAGGAGTGCTCATAGTTAATTCTGTATTTTTCCATGAGCTTTTAAACCAATGTACTGATGAAGGGTTAACCATTATATGAGATGATCCTGCCAGGGACCCTAAACAGTAGATGATGTGTACTTAGATGAATCGAACAATGTTAGCATGTTTAATCTCCTTTAGGGGAATGGCTTCGGCTCACTTTGAGAAGTAATTAGTTGCTGCTAGGATGTATATGTGAACTTATGCAAACAAAGGTTTAATAGGACTGGTGATATCCATACCCAATGCTATAAATGACCATGAACATGTTGTGACATGTGAGGGCTCTGTTGGAAGGTGTCTATAATCACCGTGCAATTGACACACGCAACACCTTTTCACATACTTTATGCAATCAAGTAGCTTTTTTCCTTTAGAGAGCTCTTTGTCTCTTCAAATGGGGAGCCCTTCAACCTATGGAGATGGGTCCCTTTTATAGGCAAAAAATGGATGCCAATTGGTTTATGTAATGAGGTTTTTAAATTGGTAAAGTGGATAGATGTGTGCCATTTATCAAGAGGGGAGGACAAAGTGGGGAGTTGATGGATTGAATGGGTGAGGGACACATTGTAGCAGTGCCATGTGGCAACAAGGGGAGAATGGTAGTATGGCCATTTTGTTGCCTCACATTGGAGCATCAATGGGAGGCTGCCACTTGTCTTCATTTTATGGGCCCTAATGATTGTGCATCAATTACATCTTTAATGTAGTTAATAGGATCCTACCACATGGCATCCATTTGATTAATCAAATTTAGCCTAAGATCATAGGCTTTATGAGTGCCATTTGGAGTCTGCCAATTGGTGTCACATTAATGAGCCCTCATGAGTGTTTTTAGATATCTTGGGAAGACCAATCGGAACTTGCCATGTGTCAAGCTACATTAATCTCCCCATTAATGAGATGATTATGAATTTAATACACTTTTAGCGCATTAAATGCATTTGCCCGTTGCATTAATTGCGTATCATTGCCTTTTTTGGGTGAAGTGAGGTTGCAAGAAATTGGGCCTCACTTGACGGGCTGCATGTGTTTGATGGATGCAAATTGGTAGTGCTTTTCAGGCCTCCTAGATATTTTGGTCACAATTTCATAATTGAAAATGACTTTTGACATGGGTACGATGGATAATGACGAGGGTTCTACGAACTTGGAAAAGTTTGGAGGGAAATTTAGAGGGGTAAACTGGTAAAACTTTTGTTTAAGATCTTCATGAGAAATGCAACCTCTGAGCTTTTGATGGTGTTGGTTTAGTCAGCATGTCTGTCCGATATCTGACATAAAGTTCTATACAAAATTGTATTATGGAAAGTACCAAATCTGAGTCATAGCAGGGATTCTGGGCTCTTCGGGTCTGCTAATGGAAATTTTGCTGGAAAAAAATCTTTGAAGATTGAGGAAAGCCTGTGATGAAGCAATTGACTGCATGGAAAAATGGATGCTTGCATAATCCTCAATGAGAATTCGAAAGTTGAGAAATCACTAGAAATGTGTAAGGGAAATCAGGGTAAAATAAGAAATTGGGGCAAATTGGGCTAACTAGAGAAAATCCATGAAATTGAGACTCTCAAAGATTGGAAAAATTATGAGATACAATGATCAACTACATAGTGCCCAGATACCGACGCAATCCCCGATGAGTCTTTGAAAGTTAGATTAGTTGGGGACGTGGAGAAATTAGGGTAAAATAATAAGTTAGGGAAAACTGAGTTTGCTAATGGAGTTTTTTGAGAAAGGCATTCTCGAAGATTGGGGAAATTTCCAGGTACCAAAACTAACGGCTTCCTTATTGGGTGTTGGCATAGCTTTGGGGATTTGCCAAAAGTTAGGGCTATTTGTATGGAGAATAGTGTCAGGGGGAGCAAGAGGGGTAAATGTATAATTTATCAACCAATAATACTTTTGGAGGGCTTATGAAGGTTGAGAAATAAGGAGAATGCTATAATTGACTGAAAAATGGGTGTTTGTGTAGACGTTGGTGAATCTTTGAGAGTTATAACTCACTAGAAACAAAAAATATTTTGGTCAATTTAGAGGGAATAAATTCCATGTATGGTTTTGCATATGACTTTACATGACTGCGATCATTTTTTCAACTAGAGGCCTTCGGGGTAAGTTCCTAACCTCCTAGAGTCTAGGTATAGTCTTCTTTTTAGGGTTTGGTTATGTTGGTGTGCTTATGAGGATGAGGACGGGCTCAAACTCTGGGGTTTGCATGGGTCATGGGTTGGTGCTATCCTCCTAAACCAAGGTTGCCTGGAGTTTATCCTAAATGTTGTCTTCAAGAGCTTACCAGTTCGTCTAAAGCCTTGAGTCAAAATTTGGGTGCTGACAGTTGTGGTTCAAGCAATGGGACATATTGAAGCTCCTAGACTAAATGGATTCTCCACTATTATTTATCAGATATATTGAGATGTGATGGGTTATGAGGTGGTGAGATATTATACAAGAATGCTTTCAACTCAAAAATATCCTAAGGCCTACCAATCATACCTTCATTGCTCAGGTTCCTAAGAATTTCCACCTAGAATCCCCAGTTCCTTATGCACTGTGTCATACAAGGTAGTCACAAAAATAATAACCAATCAAATAAGACCCACCTTGGATATATTGATTTTCTTAATGCAAGGAGTGTTTGTACTAGGTTTCCATATTACAGACAATATCATAGTGGCTTAAGAGATAATCCACTCAATGGGAAAGAGAAAAAATAAAAATGATTCCTTTGTGTTGAAGCTCAACATGTCGAAGGCCTATGATAGAATAGAAGGAAGCTTCCTCCTTTTGGTTTTACAAGGATTTGGGTTCAACCATAATATAAGAACCTAATCATGTCGTGTGCTAGCTTCGCCACCTTCTCAGTCATCATAAATGGAAGTCCTAAAGGCTTTATAAATTCCACTAGAGGCGTATGGCAAGGCTGCCCTTTATTCCCGTATATGTTCATTTTATGCTCATAGTTGCTTTAAAAAATCATTAACAACCCAGAAGCACAAAATCTTTATCATGGCATAAGAATAAACATGTATGCTCCAACTATTTCTCATTTGATGTTTGTTGACGACCTCTTTCTATTTAGAAAAGCAACATTGCAGATGATAAATAAATTAAAAGAAATATTGGAGAGATATGGAAGCTGGTCAAGTCAAAAATTCAATTTTGAAAAGTCTGTGATTCACTTTAATAGTAATATGGATGATGTGAAAAGAGAAGAGTTTTCCATTGCTTTGGGGCTACGGACCATGAAGCCGGAGAAAAAAAATATATAGGCACATATTTGGTAAAAGAAAAAGCTAAGAAATCTTCCTATAATTTTATCGTGGAGAAATTTAAATCCAAATTAAAAATTGGAAAACAAAGATGCTATCACATTTTGGAAAAAATAGTACTCGTCAAAGTTGTGTTGGCTTCTATGTCAATTTATTTCATGTCCACCTCTCGTTTTCCTAAATCTATTTGTAAGGAATTGAGTAGTATCCAATAAGACTTTTGGTGGGGTCATCAGGATAGGGGAATGCATCTACATCTTAAAGCATGGAGTATCTTCCAAGTAGAGAGATAGAAATAGTTAACCAAACTTTGATCACAAAAATTGGATAGAGATTTATGAAAATCCAATTACAACTTGGGTTCGGCTTTTAAAAGCCAAGTACTTGATAGGTTATCACTTTTGGAATTGTTCTGTACCTAAGACAACTACCAGGACATGGATGAGTATTATGAAATGTAGAAGTTTTCTTTGAATTGGTTCATGTTGGTCTGTAGGGAATGGATGCTAAATTAATATCTAGCATGATCCTTGGATTCCTTCTATTCCAAAATTTAATGCAAGGGAAAATACAATGGGCTTCAAAATCAATAAGGCCTATGAACTAATAGAACCCTAGTCAAGAAAATGGTTAAGAGAATTGATTCATCAAGTGTTTAATCCCAGCATTGCCAATGCCATTCTCAAGATCCATCTAAGTACTTCCAATCAGAATGAGGATGATTAATCTATCATTTGGACTCTAGCTTCGTCAGGAAAATTCAGTACTAAATATGTGTATAAGCTCATTCAAAGCTCAAAAGGAATTGTTGACAAAATGCAAAATCTTAGAGACGCTATAGAAAATACAAAATCTTCCCCCACATAACTACATTTATCTACTGATGTCTACAAGGTGTGGTAGCTATTCGTGTGACTCTCTCTAAATACATCCAAGGAATTAATCCTCAATACCATATACGAGGGACAAATCTTGAAACTTTAGATCATATTTTCTTTGAATACGAGTTTGATCAGTAAGTATGGTTTGGATTAGTATGCAGTCTTCGAACTTGAAAGCAAAAGAAAAATTTCAAGGATTGGATCTTTGAATGGCTATTCTATTATTTGGTATATCTGAAAAATGCATAACAAGAATTTTTTTAAGAACAAATCTTCTCTGATTGAATTAATCAATATGTGTACAAGTTATGTCACTTATAAAGGAATACGATGTAGTAGCTTCATAGGATGAAACTGTCCACGACCCTTTTATGGAATTAGATCTTACATGCTTGTAACAACGTCATTTCCTATAGTGGCATCCTTATTCTTGAAGATCAATGAGGATGGCTTTACAGGAAATCCTAGTGCAACAGGAATTATGATTCATGATCACATTGAATCTTTCAAAGGAGGATTGTTCAAGATCCTACCGGGTGGTTGCGTGGTTGAAGAAGCAGAAACTCATTGGGCTGAAGTTGATGTAAGAACAACATCATTCTTCAGTTATCATTGAAGGCGATTGTTACAAACTGGTGGTCCTACTCTTTAATGAGGAAATCAAAAACTCCCTGGCGTATTAGACATATCTCATTTAGGATTGTTGTGCTATGCTATCTTCCCTGAGCAACATCAGTATTAATTACACTCCACAAGATAGCAACAAGGCAGCTCACTTTATGGTTTCCATGGTGACTGAAAATCATATTGACAGATGCTGGAATGATGATGTAATGGTGAATTTTTGTCCATTGTCATAATGGACTCTTGTATGTAAGAGATTTCTTCTGTTGAATGAATTGAGCTGAAGCTCCTTACCAAATAATATATAATAATAATAATAATAATAATAATAATAATAATTTACATTGATATTATTAAAATATGAAAGCAAGTTGCATGTAAATCAAAAAACTTAAAAACAAAAAAGGTCAAAAACATATTTTCAACAACCACTATTTAGAACTAAAAAAATCCCAGATGAGTGGAGGAAAAGTATTATAGTCCCTATATA
>JAOXJP010183001.1:0-12417 GCA_025762735.1 Platanus orientalis
AGTGAGGAGAGTGAGACAATTCAAGTTGAAGGTACTAGAAGAACTACAGGAAGGCCAAAACTGACCTAGGTTGAAGTAGTAAAGAGAGACATGGCAACTTGTAATTTAACAACAAATATGGCCCTTAATAGAGTAGAATGGCAAAACAGGTTTCGTGTAGTCAACCCCAAATAGTTGGGATAAGGCTGTTTGTTGTTGTTGTTGTAGTTTTACTATTTCTATATCATATTTACTAATCATAGTAAGTCCTCAAAAATTATAATAATTCCAATTTTTAGTAAGTATTGGATGCTTGGATTTGGTCAATCTTGGTAAGATAAGTTTTCGAAAACAACCTAAAGTGTCTTAAGTGCTTTATAAATAAGTAAAAAAAGGGTGGTCCAGTGCACGAGGCTCCCGCTAACGTAGGGTTTGGGGAGGGCAAGATATACACAGCCTTACCCCCATTTCTGGAGAAGCTGTTTCCGTGATTCGAACCCGCGCCACTAGGAACGCTAACGGTAAGCCTTATGTGGACTTCAGTTTGTAAGAGTGCATGTCGCACTTGTCAATTCAATGACAAAATTGAGAGCATATGATGTAAAGAGTGAGTATAAAATGAGTGTATGTGTCTGAGTGTTGTAAGCAAAAGTGTTCTCAAGATCAAAGATGGTTGTTCATGATACTTTACAAGCTAGTGAAAAAGTTTTTGAGGTCAAAAAATGAATCACAACTCAAGATGGATGCAGCATACACTCTCAAGAGCTTCAACAATCATTATTCAGCTCATCACTTGAGCTCACTGATAAAATTAAGGTACAACTCAATGATGACTAAGACTTGACTCAAAGAACTAGGAGACCCTACCCGAGACTTAAAAAAAAAATCCTAAAAATGGTTAAGGTTCATTAAAAATGATTTAGGGATCAAATGGAGGTAAAAGAGGGTGAAAATGATGTGCAAAATGGGATTGTGGATCAAGTGGACCGATCCGCGGATTGATCCAGCAGTCTCTAGACTGCTTAGGAACAAGGTCCCGAGAATCATGGACCAATTTGCACATTTGTGCGGACCGATCCAGATTGGACTGGTCCACACAAATGTGCAGACCGATCCAGTGTTCAAAATTTATATATATATATATATTGAGAGGTAAAGGCATGCTTTATTGAAAGAGAAACAAGGAAAAAAACCAACACACATCACCAAGAACGTAAAAGAAAATGAGAAGAAGACAAAAGAAGAAAACAAAATTACATGTCCTCACACTATATCAAATACCAACAATCTCCTCAAATTCGGCCCCAATTGACACCCAATCAAAGAGCGATTTATAGATATACAAAATCAGCTCCGCTTCCAAAAGCTCATTACCCTCAAAGATATGAACATTCTTTTCCTTCCAAATACCCTAGCAAATGGCACCCGAGAGGGCTCACCAAATGAGAAGAGGCATCCTATCAACACCATTGATCCACTAGCCCCGAATCAAATCCTGAAAATGATTAGGGAAGACCCAAAGAATCTGAAGGTGAGAAAGGAAAAAGCCCCAAACCTTGTTCACCACAGGACAATGCACAAAAAGATGGTTGACCGACTTCCCCTCATTCCTACACATAACACAGAAGTTTGCCAAGCTCCATCATCTACTTTGAAGATGATTGAGGGTGAGAATTTTATCCAAATATGCATTCCACATAAAGAAACTTTGGATGGGATACCCGTATTCCATATCCTTTTGGAGGGAAAAGGAGAGACCATCGCCCAATTGGAAAACACCTTATAGCACGACTTGGAGGAAAAAATATCATCCTTAGACAGACAGTTTGGTTTTATTAAGGGTTCTAATTAGGGTTTTGCTCAACCAAACTCATATAAAAAGAGTCTTTTGACTCAAAATATCAGCGAAAGAAAAAAGAAAAAGTTAGAATAAAAGATATCTCAAAATCCTTTAAGAAAACTGACATGATCGAATAGGAAAATCATCTACTCTAAGCTTGAGGATTTTTCATCAAATCTCCATTAGCTCTTTAATCAAAAACTCAAAGAGGAGATCATGATTACTAGGTTGCCATACCAATTTCGAAAAGCTTCGAGAGCTAGATCTCTCAAGGTAATTCTCAAACCACTGGAGTTTGCATCTGATAGTATATTCATATTCATTATATCATAAGCATTAAAATTTTGATTTTGCTATTAATAGTTATATCCACCTTCAAGGGGCATTGATTGTGATCACAATAGTCATATTTGCCTAAATCTAAGAGGCTTTTACTGTGACTAAAATAGTCACATTAACCTAGTTTAAATAGGCGTTATTTTGGTTATACAAATAGTCATATCAGCCTACTGTAGAGGCATTCTTTGACAAAGCATCCTATTGTCCCTATTATTGTGAGTTTCCGTCAGAAACAACGAAAATGTAATTGAACCTCACCGGAGACACTGAGGGTGGTAAAGGCATTCACCAAGGACAACGAACGTAGACTACATTGTTTAGATTTTTACAAATTTTCTCTTGTAATTGTCAAGAATTATTAATAAAATTTATAGGCTCAGTGAGGAGCTTTTTGAGAGTGGTCATAGGCCCCGAAGTGGCCGAACCACTATAAAATTGGTCTTGTCCAGTTTGTGTGAATTTTGTGAATGTTGAATATAATATTTTGATTAGTTGGTTGCAATGAATGATTCTTAACTTCAAATTAACACACAAGTGCTAAATAGATAGAGTTTATTGCACATAATAACATTTAACTTAGTAATATAACGTGCACACACTTGGTGGAATTGGTGGTTATACTTGAGCAATAATTTTCGCATCATTAAGTATTAGCAACTTATAACATCAAGTAAAAGAAAGTTAAATTATTGTGTGTAGTACTAGGATCTAGTGTTAACTTGGTAGGAGTAATTAATATATTTGCCTAAGCAAAAGAAATTTGAAAATTTTATACCCCCCCTCTAGGATCACTACTTAGACTTAGAAACTTCAATTGGTATCAAAACAAGGTTGCTCATTAAAGGGTTTAACATCCCGAACTTGATCCGTAAATAGTCCTAGAATTTCATGGCCTCCAAGGATAAAGGTTATGCCACAAATAGACCACCATACTATGATGGTTCAAAGTACACTTACTGGAAGGCTCGTATGAACATTTTCCTTAGATCCTTGGACATAGGGGTTTGGTCCGCTGTTGAAAATGGATACACTAAACCCAAGGACAAAGCTGAAAAGGACTAGGATATGAATGAAAAGAATGCATATGCTGCCAGCTACAAGGCATTAAATGTAATCGTTTGTGTGATTAGTCCATATGAATTCAAAAGGATCTCAAGTCTTTTAACATCTAAAGGAAGCATGGGACCTGCTTGAGGTTACCTCTGAGGAAACAAACACGGTAAAGCAATCAAAGCTTCAGATGCTTGCCTCCAGGTTTGAGTCCCTTTGAATGAAAGAAAATTAACAATTCATCGACTTCTATACAAGACTCCAAGACATCGTTAACTCGATGAAAGGAATTGGAGGAAAAATTAAGGATCCCAAAATAATAAAAAAAATCCTTAGGTCTCTACCCAAAAGATTTTACCCCAAAATAACAGCCATAAAAGAATGACAGGACCAAGATAAGATGAAACTAAAAGAGTTAAGTGGATCAATCCAAATGTTTGAGTATAAACTAAGGCCTACTTGCAAAAAGAAAAGTATGGCATTAAAAGTGGTTGAACCCGCTAGTTCCGATGAAGATTCTGATGAGGAATTTGCATTGGTTGCCAAGAAATGTAAGAAATTGTTTAAGAAAACTAAACGAATTTAGAAAAGGACAACCCCCTAGGAGACCAAATCCAAACTTCATAAAGAAATAAAATCCTAAAGATGAACCTCTTTGCTATGTATGCAAATATAGAGTACATTATGCTTCAAAATGTGCAAACAAGAAGAAAAAGAAGAAACTCATGAACAAAGCCATGGTGACCACATAGGACGATGAGTTAGATGAGTCCGATAGTGAGTCCCAAACTAGTGAAGATGATTCTTCACAAGGTGTTAGAGCATTCCTTGCCTTCATTGAGGGACTTCCTGAAGATCCCCAAAGTGAGTATAAGGAAGCAAAAGAAAATGTGGATGAAGATGATGATGATCTTCAGGATGCATTTGATCATCTTTATCAAGAAAGTCTAGAATTGGCTAAAGCAAATAAAGTGCTAAAAAGAAAAAACAAAGAATTAACTAAAAAGTCAAAATTCTTGGAAGAAACCATTGCCCAAATGCAACAAAACTCCACCAATGATCTTGAAAGTGGAAATTAATCTAGAGAGAATTTAAATCTTTTAAAAATAAATGAAGAACTAAATAAAAAGGTTATCTACCTTGAAATGAAACTAAATGAATTGTATATCATATTGTTTCATGAACAAGGACAATAAAAAAAAAAAAAAATAGATCTTACATGTTCAGAATTTATTAAGAAATCAATTAAATAACTTAATTAGGAGATCTAGAGGAACAAAAAAGAAAACACTTAAAACTCATTGCCCAAGGAAACGAAAAGTTTGAAAGGATGTTGACAATGGACAAAGAGAGTGGTAATAGGAGGGGCTTAGGATATGACTCAGATGATGCTCCATCTTATCAGCCCACCTATGCCAATGTTGTCAAGAACAGCTTTGTGAAAAGCAAAAAGAAGGCCAAGGTCATTCCTGTTGCTCTTAGACCATTTGCAACATATTTCCCACTTACGCTGAAAATGGGAAGACTATCCAAGAAATTTCAACCTCTAGGCAACCTCATTCCTTTGAAGTTAAATCATATGATCAACAAGAAAGAAGGGCAGCATCTAGGAAAACAAAGCAGTGTCTCTACTTCATATGTGTCAAAAATCACATGTTATTAGTGTGGTTTGAGAGGGCATATGCAATTTGAGTGTGCCAAGAGACAAAATGATTTAAAATACCAAAGATCTCAAAAACTGAAAAGAAAAGTAAAAGAAAGAAATATGAGAAAGAGTAACTATTTTCAAAGGGTTCAAAATGCTAATCTAGAATATAAGAAGAGAATGGACCAACAAAAAGTGATCAAGACTATTGTAATGCCCAGCTCACTTGCATTAGGGATGGCAACGAGCCGAGTTATCTCGGCTCAGCTCGGAGCTCGGCTCGCCATGAGCCGAGCTTGAGCCTCATTTTAAGCTCACCGAGCCAAGCTTGAGCCTGGATTTGAGCTTGTTTTCTAAACGAGCCTGAGCTGAGCTGAACACAACTCGGCTCGTTAAAAGCTCGGCTCGTTAAGAATGGTAAATAATCAAATATATAAATAATATCAATCTATATACATGTTACAGTATAAAATTAAATATAAGATTAAAAAATAAATAAATGAATCTGTGAAAGGGTTAGCATGCATTTATTACATGTAACAATCAGCCAGTAGATTTTCTTTTTCTTTGTATTTCCTAATCAATCAACCCAACTTTTTTTAACTTTTTGATGCACTTCATTAATGATGAAATTAATTTCTTTTCTTTTTTATTATAAAACCATCTCTCTCAAAAACCACGAACTCAAGTATGACCAGGTATCTCCTCAACACGTAAGCTATACAAACCCTAAGCATGACCTCTACTTGGACCACACTCTCTCCCTCTCACATCAACAGTTTTTTTTTGTTTTTTTTTAATTATTTTTTTAGTTGTAGCAGAAGAATCCAAGACTCACGATGGATAAAAGAGAGTTAAAGAAGGCCTACTTTGTTCTCTCTTTGGCCTTCTTTACATAACCCAACACCCACATTGGAAAAAAATAGTGGAAGAAGAAAAATACATCACCGGTGAGGAGAGGAGCCACCGCTGTCGTCTTCTAAGTCACAGGCTCTTTCCACGGTCATGCATGACGCCACCATTTCCAACTTTGTGACGAATTGAGATGTTCAATGTTGTGATCTTCAAACAAGCGAGACACAAGCCAGTGATCTCTTTTTATCAAAAATATTTTCCCATTTTTACAATCTCCATCACCCCCTCTCACAGCTTTACCCTCTTATTATCATTGAAAATCAGAATACCGGCCCCTTCACTTGCGTCGTGCTCTTTCACTTTCACTGGTGGACTGTGTTCACCTTTCTCTCTCTCACACTTACACAGACATCTAGGTTTTTTCTTTAGTTTGTTTTAATTTTGGAGAATGATTGTCTGTGTTGACACAAAAAATTTTAGTACCCATCGGATTTTTTTTAAGGTGAAACGAGCTTAGCCGAGCCCGAGCCAAGCTTGCTTCAACAAGCCTAAGCCGAGCCTGAGGTCAACACCTCAAGCTTGTGACGAGCCCGAGCCAAGCCTAAGCTTGAATCTTATGTGACGAGCCCGCTCGTTGCCACCCCTAACTTGCATGATGTTGTCTAGTTTTGGGTCAACACCCGCCCCGGTTTTGCTCCTCGGGCTGCCCAACAGAGAGGCCTCTCCTGAAAACGTGGTATACAAGTGAGGGCAGTGCTTACATATAAGCACATCCCCTTGAACGGATCTTTTTTTATGTAGGATCGCCACATCTCCCCCACATAGCAGGGAGCCATCCACGACTCTAATACCAATAGCAACACCCATCTCACCTGCATGATATTGTCCAATTCTGGGTCAACACCCGCCCTAATATTGTTCCTCGGCCACTAGGTCACACACCCGCCCCGGTTTTATTCCTCTAGCTGCCTAGCTAAGAGGCCTTTCCCAAAAACTCTTCATATAAGTGAGGGCAATGCTTACATATAAGTACATCCCCTTGGGCAAGCCTTTCCAATATGGGATTGCTACATCTCCCAGATGTGGCAGGGAACCGTCCTCGGCTCTGATACCAATTGTAACCCCTAACTCACTTGCACGATATTGTCCAGTCCTTGATCAACACCTACCCCAGTTTTGTTCCTCGAGCGGCCTAATTAAGAGGCCTCTCCCAAAAATGTGTCTTACAAGTGAGGGCAGTGCTTACATTTAAACACATCCCCTTAGACGGGCCTTTCCAATGTGGGATCACTACATCTCCCCCACATGGCAAGGAGTTGTCATTGGCTCTTATACCAATTGTAACGCCCAATTCACTTGCATGATATTGTCCGATTTTGGGTCACACATCCACCCCGATTTTGTTCCTCGGGCTGCCTAATCGATACCAATTGTAACGCCCATCTCACTTGCGTGATATTGTCCGGTTCTAGGTCACACACCAGCCCCGGTTTTGTTCCTCAAGCTACCCAGTAAAGAGGCCTCTCCTAAAAATGCGTCATACAAGTGAGGGCAGTGCTTACATATAAACACATCCCCTTGGACGGGCCTTTCGGATGTGAAATCGCTACAACTATACAAATATGGGTCAAGAAACTTGGGTCAAAAATGATTAACTTAATTGCTTAGTCATTCACACTGCCCTTAGAGCAAGAAGCAAGTCAAGGTGGTATCTTGAGAGTGGATGCTCTAGGCACATGATGGGTTATAGGTCATTGTTCAGTCAACTAAAGGAAACTCAAGATGGGAGTATTACTTTTGGTGATAGGAATTTAGCTAAGATAGTTGGAAAGGGAACCATTGAAATACCTGAACTTCCCAAGCTGAATGATGTACTTTGTATAAAAGGCCTTAAACACAATTTGCTAAGTATTAGTCAAATTTGTGATAAAAGCTATCACGTTCTATTTGCTAAGAACAAGTGTAAAATAAGGGACAATAATAATCAAAAGACCTTACCACAAGGACTTTAGACAAGCGACAATTCTTATGTCATAGAACAACCAAAGATAGTTCAAACACTTGTCTTATGTCTAAAACCGATGAGACGAACCTTTGGGATCAAAGGTCAGGTCACATCAATTTCAAGGACCTTAATAGGTTAAGTCAAAAGGAAATCATTAGAGAACTTCCTAGGCTAAACAAGATTGAAAACCCAATTTGCAATAGATGTCAAATGGGGAAACTAAGGTTTCACATAAAAAGGTCAACCAAATTGACACTACATGACCTTTGCAACTTCTTCACATGGACTTAGTCAGTCCTACTAGGACAAAAAGTCAGGGTAGAAAGAAGTACTTCATGGTGGTGGTTGATGATTTCTCCAGGTTTACTTGGGTAACCTTCTTAAGAGAGAATTTTGAAGCATTCAATGAATTTATTCATATATATAAAGAATGCAAACCAAAAAGGAACTAACCATCAAAAGAATTAGGAGCGACCATGGAGGTGAATTTAATAATCAAAAATTTGCCAACTAGTGTACAAAAATTTGCCAACTACTGTAAGGCGATAGGTATAAAACATGAATTTCCAACTTTTAAGACCCCACAACAGAATGGGGTGGCTGAATGCAAGAATAGAACCTTGCAAGATATGGTTAATTCGGCAATCTGCCCACCCCCACGGCTCTTAAGTTTGGGAAAAAACCCAAACTCCTCATTTCTCCTCTTCTCTCAAACCCTAGAAATCCCACTTTCTTCCCTCCTTTCAACCTCTTTCACAAACTTGCTCAACACAAAATAAAGGAAAAAGGGAAAGCAGCTATGAATGAGGGATATGCAAGAGCAAGCTCAAAGGCAAGAGGAAGCATGGAACAAATGACACAATGTATTTTCCAAAATGTTCTCTTTCTATTGAAAGACTTATAGAAGAAGAAACTTTAGTGATCATGGAGCTTATTGACATGGTCATAGAGAGAGGATGGGTTAATTTCTTTCAACTTAGGGGTGATGTTCATGAAGAGGGTGTGAGGGGCCAACATAAAGAAAGAGAACCTCAGCAATCTCTCCTTCCAAACAAATGTCTTTGGGATTCCAATCAATTTGGACCCAAATAGACTTGCTAGGTTATTAGAAATTAGGAGACCAAGTGAAGATGGAGTTAAGATTCCCACCACACTAGATCTTAATGCGAAAGCAAACATTACTTTTAGGCTCATTGGCAAAGGGCTTGGTTAGAGATCCAAACTTCAAGCTTCTAAGTGCAATGAAAAGGCTTGTTTCTTGAACAGAGTTTTCAACTACAATCTCTTTCCTACCTCTTATAAATCTGAGATGACCGTCCAAATGGTAGTTCTTATTGATTGTATTCTGAGTGGTAAACCTATGGATATCCTAGCTATCATTTTGTACAACTTGATAGTTGAAGGGAAAGACCAAAATTCTAGGCATCACCTTCCCTATGGGATTCTCGTTACCCAAATACTTGTGAAGATGAGTGTTAAGTTCCCACCAAACTCAAGGTTCTTGAAGCAAGGGAAGAGCATTTCCATAGGGACATTGTATATCATGGACATTGGATCCGACTCTTATATTATGCCAACAAAGCCAAACTCTGCATTCTCTGATGCTCGTAGAGTGAAGACCACCAAGTCTCGTAGGAGCTTGTGGCATACAACCACCAAGAGTCTCATTCTCAAACTCTTAGATGCACAGAAGACTGTTTACAAAGGGCTGAAGAAAACTGCAAAAGCCTTCAATATCTACAAGAAAGAGAAGGATGAGATAGGGTCATACATGAGATCCAAAGACCCCAACTTTCCCATGTTTGACACAAGTGTAGGAGAAATCAGTGACTTTGAAGCACTGGATGATGGAGAGTTTGAGGATAACGGCAGAATACATCATATGGACCATAATGCCTCATCAAGTGGAGCTGCTTCTCAGAAGAGGGCTCGTGTTGTTGAGGAGGATGCAGAGCTGGATGAAGAGGATGAAGAGGATGAAGAAAATGATGGAAGCAATGTTGAGGGTAGTTATGAGGATGAGAGATATGATGGAGAAGACTAGAGTGTATCATCTCCCATCCTTTTTGTTTGTTTGTTTGTTGTTGTTTTGTGTGTTGTATGGATAGGGGTGTCAACCAGCCAAGCTTTGCCCAGCTCAGCTCGGGCTCGTCATATGAAGACAAAGCTCGGGCTCAGCTCAAGCTCAGGCTCAGGCTCAGCTCGTCAGAAAATAAAAGCCAAATAAAAAATTAAAACCCTTAAATATCTTTATTTCTTTCCCCAAATCATTCCTATTCTTCTTCCTTGTGGTTCACTGTTTTTTGCAAAACAGAGTCCTCATCCACGACATTGATTTCAGAATGACCTTCATTTTTCATTTCTCGAATTTAAAGGTGTTAAACTCTCCATATGACTGAAGTTGAATCTAAGGGAAGAACACTCTTGCCTACAACAATGCCAGTTCCCTATATTAACATCAAAAGCATGATGACCAAACCAGTTTGTATACCCATTCCAATCATAACAAATTCCTGGGTTACTTCTTGAAAGTCTAGAAACACAATAGAATAAAAGAGCAACATATGCAGATTTTTCGAGGATACCAACCTGTAAAATAAATAAGAAAGGTGGCTTTATACCAAAAATAATATTAAAAAAATGAAACAAGAAAGAAGGAGGTGGAGCGGATCAAATTACAAATGAAAAATGCTTACCCAGAATGATTATGGCCTCAGGAAACGAACCAAGGATGAGGAACACACTAGTGCCAAACACAACCACCAAACAACAGAAGGGGCTCCATTGCTATGGCAGAGTGATTTTAACTCCAATCCTCTAACCTCCACAACTAATCAGAGAGAGAGAGAGAGAGAGAGAGAGAGAGAGAGAGGAATGTCCACTTAATACTGCTGAAGAGGGGGTCTCGCCGGATGGGATAGAAGGGAGAATAGGGTGGTGAGATTTGGAATGGGAGACGAAAATGTAATTAAAACAGAGATGAAAAAAGTTGAAGAAAAAGTAAAGGGAAAGGAGTACAAAAGGTGGGCATGGGAATTTGGAAAGTAGGTGATGATTTTGAAAACAAATAATTTTTTTTAAGATATCTTAAGAATAATATTTTATAATATAAAAATAAACTTCACTTTGTCTTTTCGTATGGGAAGAAGCATATTATAACATTGGAGAAGGAAGTATTTTAAACCTATGAAAACATGCCCTACTTTTTAAACTCAATAAATTTTTTAAAACCTTTCATATCAAATCAATACACCACATATCAACCTATGGCATGCTTATCTTTAGTGAGCCGAGTTTTTAACGAGCTGAGCTTAGCACAGCTCGGCTCAGGCTCCTTTAGTAAACAAGCTCAAAAAAAAGCTCAGGCTCGGCTCATAACGAGCCAAGCTGAGAGCTGAGCCGAGCTAACTCGGCTCATTGGCAGCCCTATGTATGGTCATGTTTATGTTTTGGTTTAGACTGGTATGGTTTCCTTTAGAACTTCTACTGTTATTGTTGCAGTGTTATGTTAGTTTTCTTAAGGGATGTAATAAAGGTCCATTGTATGCAATGTTGTTTTGATTCTTAGTGGAATGGATCTATGTTGTTGTTTGCTATGCCTTTGCCAATTCTTGCCAAAAAGGGGGAGAGTATATATATATATATATATATAGATAGATAGATAGATAGATAGATAGATAGATAGATAGGGGGAGATAAAATACAACAACAAACAACTTTATCCCAACTATTTGGTCGGCTACACGAATCCTCTTCTGCCATTCTGCTCTATTTAGGGCCATATCTGCCGTTAAATTACAAGCTGCAGGGGGAGAAAATAGAAACAAAAATTGAAGGAAGACATTTAACTTGAGAAGAATTAAAAGAAGACGCTTAACTTGAGAAGGATTAACAATATAGGGCTGAAAAGAAATCAAAAACATTATGCATATATACTTACATTATGCATATATACTTACATTATGCATTAGTATATTATTGTAAATACATTGGCATGCATTAGCATAAGCATATTTACATGCATAGTTATTTTCTTTCGTATCACATTTTTACTATGCTTGTGAGGAACACTTTCTTGTGTGATACAGGTTAACAGAAATCATTACAATGAGGAAGAGCTCACCAACAATGAACCACCATGACTATTATTGTGTCAAACAGTCTCTTCTATGTTTATTTATAATGCTTGTAAATTTTGTTGTAAATGTAATATTTTGTCATAAAATTGACAAAGGAGGAGATTATAAGAGTGAATGTTGCACTTGTCAATTCAATGACAAAATGTAGCGCATATGATCTAAAGAATGAGTATAAAATCAATGCATGGTATGTGTCTGAGTGTTGTAAGCAAAAGTGTACTCAAAATCAAAGATGGTTGCTCACGATACTTTACAAGCTGGTGGAGAAGCTTCTGTGGTCAAAGAGTGAATCACAACTCAAGATGGAAGCAGCATACACTCTCAAGAGCTTCGACAATCATTATCTAGCTCATCACTTGAGTTCACAGGTAAAATCAAGATAAAACTCAATGATGACTAAAACCTGACTTAGAGAAGTAGGAGACCTTACCCAAGACTTAGAGAAAAATCCTCAAAATGGAAGGTTCATTAAAAATGATTTAGAAATCAAATGGAGGCTAAAGAGAGTGAAAATGACAGGAAAATTGGGATTGTGGATCAGGTAGACCGATCCGCACTTCTGTAC
>JAOXJP010183012.1:0-26451 GCA_025762735.1 Platanus orientalis
GTAGTGTATGTGGTGAGTTATAAATAGACATGTGTTGTTTTGGGGGGGGGGTAAAAGGGTTCAAAAAAGTGTTCAATTGAAAAAGTGGGTGGTTAATATAAGACATCAAATTCAAAAACACATCATGTGGCAATCAGAGGCACGCCTTTAGAGTTCTGTCTCAAAACAGACAATCATTCTCCTTTAATTAATTGTTCAGCCATTATTAAAGTAAGATAACAACGGTCAAAAGGGAGGAAATTAATAGGAAGCAAATGCCCTGTGACCCTTGTGACCCTTGTGTTACATGCACCACAGACTGCTACATGATGTGTTTTTGAATTTGGTGTCTCTTTTTGGACCCCTACCCTTTGAAATGGGCATTGTTTTGCACTTTTAACACTAACACACCACATGTCAACCCATTGTGTGGTCACACATTATTAACACCTATCTTGGTCATAGAAAATTTGCTCCCAAATAAATAATGGTCTTACGTGCATCACTCCTCACCTCGCCCTTACCTTGCCAAGGATTCCTCTTTTTGGAAAGAAATTTCTAAAAAGGCAATAAGAGCCAAACGGGTAAGTTATTAACATTTAAACAAAATTAGAAATAAGTTTACAAAAGAAGGAATCACCTAAAAAGGAAATGAATCGTTTTCATCTTATTAATGCAGACAAAATTTCAATAAATTATAAAAATTGGACTATCAATAATCTCAAATACAAGGAAAGTGACCAATTTTAAATAAACTCCAACTCTAGCTTGATTAGAAGTTCAATACTTATCCTCTAATGGTTGGAAATTAAGATACAAACACAACAATGTCCGTCTTGGAACTGTATCCATTGATCCGCTCCCATTGTGTTCCATTAAGGTGGGAGTGGTACATGTCCTCTACTTCTCAATGTTTGATTTGTCATCGTCATTCTAGATTTTGCTATCCATGATGTGGAGGACACATGCCACTCCACACTTTAATGGAGCACGATGGGAACAGACTAGATGATACATTCGTCCTCAACCTGTTACACAGCTACCATGACTAATAACCGGTATAATTCCTCTTTGTCTCCTGAAGCATCCTTGTTTAAACATCCAAGCAAAATTATTGACACTCATCAATGTCCAATCTAGTTGTAACCTATATGAGGTCATTGGTCCACCTATTCACTAGAAAATGGCAAACCATGCGCTATAAACACTCTTGTGCGTCAATGTAATTTAGTTTATGGAAAAGGATCCTGAGTCGCCAAGTATTAGATGATTATGAATTAAGGTGAACCACGTCTCTATGTTAGCGTATCACTACACTCAAGGTAATTAAGGCTGTCAATTGGGTCGGGCTTGCCTAAAGCCCAACATATCTGGCCCAGAAAATAGACAAGTTGAGCCAACCAAACTTGGGGCTGGCAGAGTTCGGGGCCAGGCTAAAGTTTTATTCAGGCATGCTCAATTTTAGGCCAATAAGTGGCATAGACTGTCCTAAAGTAGTTAACAAATAAGGTTTTTTATTTGAATGATTATATTGGGTTTGTATTTTTTTTTTTAAGGATATTAGGTTTGTATGTTTATAACAAATTTGCATCATCAAATATTTTAATGTTATTATAAAAAATAAAAAAATACCGTTTAATGTGTTAACTATTCAAAAAGGCTCATGTAATATGCATTTAGGGGCGGTTATCAGTCCAAAATCAACCTGAAGTTTAAAAGAGTTTTAAGTTGGGCTATATACAAAAAAACACCATTGAACTATCTGACAATATCACTAGGGAATGATTGACTATGTGCCATTGATTGACCTATGATGTGTTTTTGAAATTGGTCTCTTTTTTTTTTTTTACACCTAAACACTTTTTTTAACCCCAAATACAATATGTGTCAGCGAATAATTCACCATAAACACTAAAGACACTTTGTCCACATAGAACATTTTCTTCTTATACAGCCTCCTCCCTCATTTATCAATAGTTAAGAAAACCCCTTATTAGATATATTATGGTCATAGAAGTTAGCATGGATTGATTTTACATCAATACCAATTATTTTAAATCATGTTTTAAACAATAAAATCTATTTTATTTAACTCCAAAAACATCTTCACTGAAATAAAATCCAATTCATTTGCAATCCCGTTTTTACCATCTCCTTCCTTCTTCCTTCCTCCTCCCTTGGCCGATGATGATTCTCTATCGAACAGCTTCATATAATCCAAATTGTGAGAACAACTTCATATAATCCAAATTGAGGAAGGGGGGAGGGGGATTTGTCCTAACCAATCTTCCTCCCCAAATCTTGACCAAAATCACATAACCGAAATCATATAACCCAAACTGTATATTGTCGAGTTATACAATTCTTCGTATAACAAGGGAATAATCTGTGTATTGTTAGATATTTCACTCCAAAGCCTACTGTAATTAATCCTTTAAAATTAGGATAACTCGAATTTGGTCCAAAGCCTATTGTTTTAAAATGGATCAAGTTCAGGTTAATTACCTCATGCCAAGTTTGGGTATTAGTAAAATATTTCAGGCTGACCTCAGCTTGACCCAACCCGGTACGATTGACAGCCTACCTCTACTGCTGTTACCATCTTCCATGAGAGTAGAAAAGTTTAAGTCAATATAGCAATATTTACTTTAAAAGCCACTTGTTCTTGTCTCCCGGCATCTTGTTGCGCAGTTGCTTGGCATGGTTGGATTAGCATATATTCTCACTCACGCATCATTACAAACTACAAAGAGCTAACTCACTGAAAGAATAATAAGCTGCTGGTTTCGTAATCGTGGGGATATGGATGGTTTTCCGGTAAAATTGTGTGCTTCACTGTTGGCTATTTTCCTTCTTTCAAGCGGTTTTCCAATTAGTTCATCCTTGCCGCCTCCTGGTATTCCTCTTTCCTGTTTATTATGTTAACTACCCATTAATGCTGTTTTTATAAGTATTCAACCAAGAAATGGCATCATTTGATAAAGAACATGAAAAAAATAAGCTTAATTCCTTGGATGGTGCTATAGCCTACACCATAGAAATCAGTTGATTCAATCCGGCCTTTCGAATATGTGTCTACTTTTTGGCTATCTCCCATTCAAGATCAAGAGTAACCCTGGACATGTGCAGTTTATAAAGGCTGCGTTTGGCAGTCATCTATAATGAAATTATTTTATTTGAGTTTCCCAAGGTATTTGTAGCCACAAGAGCAAGAGGATGGTTTGAAATGAATTCATTCAGATTTGCGGTGATTTGTGCTTGATGGCATAAATCATTTCATTTGTTAGAAACACTTAAGATGGTTTCATTTCTAACTTTAGTTAACAAATCACTATAAAATTGAATGAGTTCATTACGAACCATCCCCTCGTGACTACAGATGCTTTGGGAATTTAAAATAAAATGATTACCTTTAAGGTGGCTGCCAAACAGGTCATATGTACACACAAACATCTATTTTTTCTTAGCCTTACGTTGTTCTTCATCCCCTTATTTTTATACTCCATGCTTCTTCCAGTTCAATTCTAAGTCTTTATGGTTTATTGTTTCTTCTTGGAAGGTGATGAGAAGGGCTTAAGGTGGTTTTCCAACTGTCAGGGTGGCTCAAGAAAGGCAATTCCAGGAATGAAAAGTAGTTTTGGATGTGGAAGTCAGGTGTTGTATGGGAGGAAAGGGCTGACGTTTCGGAGCCTAAGAGGGATCCCGAAGCCACCGTCGCCGTTTCGAAATCCGGCAAAATCATATTTGATAAAAGTACCTCCTCCTCCTCCTCAGCTTAACGAATGAATTGAAATTGTTAGTGACTCTAATATTATCTGCCATGTTCAGATAATGTATTTATGGCAGCCGAAGAAGTCGGTTAATCTAGATAGACAGACTGTGATTGTGTATGTTTTATAGTTCTATTGTTAAGCATTTATCTTTTAATCTAGTGCAACGGGAGGATTATACATATAGATCTTTTTAATTGAATATTTTAAGGGAAATTCAAAATAAACAAAAAGGGTTGCCGGTCAGAACACCAAAGGAATCGGGTCTGCGTAAATCAGAACTATGGGCTATAAGACCACCATTGATGAAGGGAGTAGTTTCGCCGCCATTGACTTCTTATCTCTTTTTAAGAGGACAGATTTTGAAATTTTCTCAAAGTCCCACCCATTTTATTCTATATGAAGCGACGTGGTGTTTGGACACCATCTCAGACGGAAAATCCTGGACAGAACATTTTTTTTTTTTTCAATGTTTATAAAAAAAACTAGCTGGCGTCTTGTCTTGAAAGCAACCACAGACCAACCCTCATAATGGGCTTAGTCTTTGGTTAGGTGAGATTGTTAGTGGAGTAGAACTGAAAATGAAAAGGTGTGTAAAATGGTTGTTTTTCTTTCTAAAAGCCCATGCTCATTCATTCATTTAAGGCTGCGTTTGGCAGCCACCTGTACTGTAATAATTTCATTTGACTTATTCAAAGCTTTGGTAGCCACAATGGGATGATTTATAATGAATTCATTCATATGCCTACCGATTTGTGCTTGATAACATTGGTCATTTCATCATTTTATAGAAAAACCTAAAATGACTTCATTTCTAATTGTAGTTAACAAATTCTCTACCCAGTAAGTTGTTAGAAATAAGGCTTCTTTTAATGTTTTGTTATAATATGAATGTATCTTCTCCTGTTAGCAAAAATTCTTGCAACTAAGAGAGGTGGCCATGTACCTACTTTTTTGGACGGTGATTTTCACTTTTTTGGTACCTGCTCGTATCTTCTGGTGACTATAATTCTTGAGAGCAGATCCAATACCAAATTCAAGACTAGGATGAAGTGGGTGAGATTTGGTAGGACAACTTAAAAAGTGCCTAAAGTAAGAATGACATTAGGGCTAACACATCAGCACCAAAAAAGTGATACACCTTTTGGCACTGAGGTATCAGTCTTGATGTCATTCTTACTTTGGACACTTTCTAAGTTGAACTACCAAATCCAGTGCGAGGGTGAAGGCACACTCTCTATATAGAGTGGTAACCGGCTGACATGATCCAATTGCATATGTGAAATCATCCACTGTATCCGCTCCTCTTATCATATGCTCCTCTTTGCACCCTGTCAGGGGAGGGCACATCAGCGTTGACAAGTCAAATGCACCCACCTAACAGGGTGAAAATCACTTATCAGTGTTGATGTGCCCTCCCCCTTGACAGGGTGCAGAGAGGAGCGGATACAATCCACTCTCCATCTGGTGAGGTTGGAACATACTTATGGAAGACTATTTTGCTTCACTGATATATTACTGAATTTAGATGCAATGTTCATTAAGTACCACAAGGATCCTCTCCTACCACCTTATGACTTGTCTACCAAGTAGTACAATACAATTGATGGGAAAAGGTTAATTACAATTTTTGAAACATGATTTTTACTTTTTCCCACCAATCGTGCTATGCCATGCCATCCGTTAGACAGGACCTTAACAGGTCATAAGTGGAGTCCTCTTTCCTTGGGATCCTATATAGTAAATTGGTAGCAGTGGTGTGGATTTGGTGCTCCTTAACAAACTCCTAAAGTCCTCTGCATGCAGTGGAAACACATCATCAAAAAAGTGATTTACATTTTTTGGGAAAAGTGATTTTTACTTTTCAACGTGATGTATCCCTTGCATACGAGAGGAGTTTAGGTGTTCTTTACAGGGATGCACCAAATCCTAGGGCTGGTAGTGGAAGCCCTATCAATCATCATAGGCTGAGGCAAATATTTGAATTATATGTTTTTTTATGCCACATGTCAGCTTGTGGTGATGGTTATGGGTTTCCGTTACAAGTGATCTCCAGATTCTCCATTCAGTAAATACACATGGGATATCTTTGTTTATCATAGGCGTAACATCTCAAATACCCTTTGTCAGGCATTCCATGTGATCACATGTTGGTTGGAATTCATAAAATTTCTCTCCATTTGAAACGGAGATGAAACTTCCTCCTCTATCAGGCAAAAGATCATCCCTGCCAGCCTATGACTTGTTAAGGTCTTGTCTAATAAGTGGTAAAAAATAATTGATAGAAAAAAATGTATTGCATTTTTCAAAAGTTGTAATTCACTTTTTCCCTCCACTGGTGTATTCGGGTAGTATCACCGGTGACACCCCCCCTAAGGGCCACTCAGAAGGGGGGATCAATTCACTTCTTGGAGGTGATGTGACATCCCAAAAAGTGAGTTGATCCCCCCCTCTGAGTGGCTCTTGAGGGGGGTGGCACAGGTGATTTCAGGCATTCTGCCACCTGTTAGACATGACCTTAACAGGTCATAAGTGGCAGGAGAGGATCCAGTCACACTAGATCATATCCTTTCCAGCCGGCCTATGACTTGCTAAAGTCCTGCCTAAAAGGTAGCAAGACACTATTGGAGGGAAAAAGTGAATTACAATTTTTGAAAAATGCAATTCAGTTTTTCCTTCCACCTATTAGACAGAACCTTAACAGGTCATGGGCCTGTAGGAAAAGATCTTTTGTGGTGTAACACCCAAATCCACTGGATTGGCATCATGTCAAGGAGAAAGATTGTTTGTGTTGACACAGACCTTAAAGGCATGCCATTGATTGACACATCATGTATTTCTGAATTTAATGTCTTTTTTTTTGACAACCTATTTTTTCAACCGAACACTTCTTAGGACGTTTTTTTCCCCAAAACAACACATGTTAGCTTATAATTCACCATATTTATTACAAAGGCATTTTCATCATAAAACATTTTCTTCCTCATGTCAAATACTGACTTAATTTGGAGTGATGATCCTCGACAGTGCGTTAAATAGCATTAATGTGCAACAAGTGTTTTCACTTTACATATACGAAAGCTTTTAAAAAATTTCAGAACTCCCACTTAAAAATGGTTGGACTTTTATATTTTTTCATATACATGTCATGTTTTGAGAACAATTGCAAGTTAATGTTGTTTAATTTAGGAATATTTCTCATATCAGTTCAATATTTTAGCAAAATTGCTAGATAATGAGATAAAATTAATTAGTGGCCTATTCAGTTTTTGGTGATGTTTAATTTTTTTTTAGCCCTAAATTGATTATACGATAAATTAGAAAACCGAATCCCATTCCCATATATATTTTTTATTGCCATCTTGGACTGGTTTTAACAATCAATACCTAAAGGTTCTCAACATATCAACACCTTCAAAAAAGAACATGGCAACAACACCACATCAACAAGCCAAAATAGCATGAACTTTTCATTCATTAAGCTCTAAAAACATCATCTCAATACTCAATGCAAAATAAATCTTGAAGATGCCAAGTTTGCTAAATTGGTAAAGTCTTAGACATTCATATCACTTACCTGATTCTTCACCTCCAAAACGTTTGTGAAGTTTCTATACAGATTCTCCAAAATAGAGAAGGTGGAGAAGGAAACAGGGAATAGTGCTGAGAGACAAAGAACAATTACTGAATTAGTAAGTACAAAATAAGAAAAAGAATAGAGATGGAATAGGAAAGGGAATTGGATAAATAGAGATTCATAGGTTAGGGATAAAAGAAAAAATTTAAATTTATTAACCATTACCTATTTCATTCTTTCCAATTTTAATCATTAAAAACTAATTTGCCACTAATTAATTTTACCTCATTATTCGGAAATTTTGTCAAAATATTGAACCGATTTGCGAAAAATCCCTTTAATTTAATACAAAGGATCCGATTACCAAATTTCTAGGGTTAGATGGGAAATCCTACCAGCTTCGACATTGCACCTAATAAGAGGCATTTCAGCTGGGATTTGGTATGATCACCCTGTGCGACCTAGGTCAATATGGCATAGGAGAGGACACATCAGTGCTAAAAGAAATGATGTACACTTTTTGGGGGATGTTTTTCACTCTTTGGCGCTCATGATGTGCGTCCCTTATGCCATACTGACCTTGTAAAACCTAAGGTGTTCGTACCTAATCCTTTGGGGAGGTATTTGGGTCAAGGAGAATGATTGTCTTCGACAAAAAAAAGTGTCTATGAACCTCTATAAACATTCCATAGATTGATACATGCTGTGTTTTCAAATTTGATACCTCTTTTTGGATACTTTTTAAATGGAACACTTTTTTTATGCTTTTAACCCAACACACCAGACGTCAGCCTAATAATATGCACACGTCAGATACACTTTTTTATCACATGACATTTGTTTCATTGGATAAATACAGGGATAAAGGAAAGTTTGCTTGACCTCGTATGTATTTACCAAAATACATGTTTAATAGCAATTTATTAAAATGTTAACCCAAGTCAAAGCTTATACTGCTGGACCATCGCTGTCTTATATGGAACCTACACCTGTTTGGTACAGGAAATGTTAAGGAAGGCACCAAACCTTGTTTAGTTGTTTAATTAACTAAATCAAGCTTCCAGCTGTTCTTGCTTCTCGAGGGGTGGCCACGAACTGAGCTAGCTTGGGTTGGAGTTAGGCTCATCATGAGCCAAGATTGAGCCTGGATTTGAACTCCATTTCTAAGCTAGACTGAGCTGAGTTTCACAAAGCTCAGCTTGCTAAAAGCTTGGTTTAGTTAAATTTTTTTGATTATATATAAATGGAAATAGCAATGTTCAAAGAAGAGATATTTGGTCAATGGTCATTAGACTATTGGGTTTCCGTGTTTTTATGTTTTTTTTACAAGCCAAGCTGTGTCTACTTTTATGAGCCTAAGCCAAGTCTGACCCCATTAACTCAGGCTCATCAGAAGCCTAAGCTAAGCCTAAGCTTTGTGTCCACATGACAAACCAAGCTTAGCTGGGCAAAACTCGACTCGTTGCCACCCATACTTCTCAATCACTAAACAAACATAAGTATTGAGGAATAAATCCAGCCATTTTTTGTCAGGCTCGGATTATGTGAGAACAAATCTCGTGAGAACCGTGAAAACGACACCAGAGGGGCTGACGCATCAGTACCAAAAAGTGATTTGCACTTTTTGGGGGGCACTTGTCACTTTTCAGCGCTGATGTGTCTGTACCCTGATGCCGTTTTCACAGTTCTCACAAGATTCGTTCTCACCTAATTTTTAGTGGTAATTGCCACACTTCTAATCCCAGCCACAAGTGACAACACGTCAAGTGACCATACCAAAACCTCATTTTTGGACACAAAGGCTTGCCATTGATTGAGAGATCTCTAAAGGCGTGTAATTGATTGACACATGATGTGTTATTGAATTTGATGATCTTTTATTGACCACATACTTTTTCAACTGAACACTTTTTTACCCTTTTACCCCTTCCAAGACAACATATGTCTATTTATAATTCACCGTATACACTACAGAGGCATTTTTATCACAGAACATTTGAAGTCTCAGTCAATTTGTATTTAGGATGCACAGCGATAAATGGCTCAACACCGTACAATTGATATTCTTTAAAGGGCATTACAATTTGGGAACTACAAAACCCACAAACAACTACATGATCGGTGACAAATTGATTAAGCCCACCACATTTGAGAGAGCGTGATAGGAGGACAACGACCGCTTGCCCGTTCGAATTTGAACCCGTGACATCTTATATAGAAATGTCGTGAGGTTGTCTCGAATTCAACCTAAAAACCACTAAAAATTAGGTGAGACGAATCTTGTGAGAACTGTGAAAACAGCATCAGGGTGCGGACACATCAGTGCGGAAAAGTGATAAGTGCTCCCCAAAAAATGCAAATCACTTTTTGGTACTGATGCGTCAGCCCCTTTGGTGCCGTTTTCATGGTTCTCACGAGATTTGTTTGCACATAATCCAAGCCCCCTAAAAACAGTTCCAAATGTGATATGCAACAACAACTCATGGAAAAATATAGTTACAACTTGTTTATAATGCATCGCCAAAAGCCCTTCACCCCACCTTCAACTCAACAATCCATGGGAGTGCGGGTTGGCCAAACTAAAACTAAAATATAATTTTTTTTTCGATTATTGGGACACACTAACTAATTACCAAATTACATTGACCGTTTCTACTCTGTCTTAGCTCATTCGAGAGCTAGATTCGCCTCAATTGTTTGTCTCTTCTTGTCTTTAGCTTTATTCAAGTTAACTTTAGCTATTTCAAGAATTGGCTGAGTTTCTTGCGAATCAATGTCACTACCCTTCTTTGCATCATTTACTAAAATAGTGATCTTATTATTGCTTATTCTTGTGAAAGCAATCATTAGAGCCATCATTAACCATTGGTCATTAAGATGTATTCTCAAAATATCTATATCTATCTGTGGCAATAAGGTGTGATTTGGTAATATGCCAATTTAGCCATTATTTATAGAAAAAACGATTTCTTTCATTTCTAAATCCCAAACAATTCGATTAGGAATCAGTACGCAAAGATTTAAGTGTCATTTCTTCAATATGCTCTCTACTTCGAAACTCATAGCTTGCATGATAGCTTCATAGATGTTACCTACCAAATTAAAGGCCTGCTTAGGAAGACCACATAATTATGTGGAAATGATCAATTAAAACCCCTAATTGTTCTGCTAGACCATAAAATGTCCCTTGATAACTAGTTAATACTTCTGCAACAAAGAAGGGTTGTGATAAGAAATGCTTAATTTTTCATGCTCTTCCTACTGTTAAACAATCCTTTTCGAATAATTCGTCCAACTCAAGGATAGCTATAATGTCTTGAAGTTCTTTGTAATGTTGTAAGGTTTACTTTACTTTTTGTGCAGTTTCATAATGTTTCTTCACCAACGTGGAACATAGTTGATGTTGAATCTAAATGATATACTATTAGATAGCTATCTTTGGCAGCTAATCCTCTTGATAGTACGGTAGTAGCATCTAAATGTGTAAAGGTCATGGCAGGAGCAGGGTCAATCAAATCGTCTGTAGATATATAAACTGATTGCATAGAAGTTATGGATCATTCTTTGGTAGAAGTAATTCTTTCTTGCAAAGAACCCATTTCTATACTAAGGGTAGGTTGATAAACCACAACAGAAGGCATTCTACCTAATAAGGTAGATAGTTTGGAATCTGTTTGGACAAAACAAAAGATATTGTGGATAAATAGAAGTACATCTTATTCATTAACATCCCCAAAATACTATGCCATAGTTAGGGTAGTCAAACAAACTCTTGTACGAGCTCCTGACAGTTCATTCATTTGACCATAGACTAGAGCGAATTTTTATTCTAAAATATTTTGTTCATTAATCACTTTAGATTTTTTCATTTCCCATTAAAGGTTATTTCCTTCACAACGATAAGGAGCTAAAAGATCCACTACTTTAATTCCTATTTACAAAAATATAGAAATTTTGGTAACTAACTGTATAAAGGTAGCACAAATATATTAATAGGAGATGTTGTGTGAGTCTTTATAGGACCTAAATTATCAACATGTTCTTTAAGAATTTTAAAAATTCGTCAAAGAGTCGCTCTAGATTGGAGCACTTAGAGGAGCTCTGATGTTAATCACTTACATTCCCCTCATCAGACCATCTGTAGCCCTCATAACTATGGCTCTAACTCAATTATTTCCTAATGATTGCTATACCTTAGAAGTCATAAACATTTGCTAGCTGACAGTATCTTGACCCTTAACTACCAAAGCGTTGTAAATATTAGGCATCTTGCCCGAAGGAAAAGCTACATTTAGTACTAGACCAATGATTTGAGCGATATGTCCCAAGTTTTTTTAAGAAAGTTCAGAAACCCCAAGACCAAAAGTAGTAGGATTGATTCTAATAAAAATAATAAAGTGAAATATGGTGAATTTTTTATGAAAATTACCAAATGATCCTAATAAAATTCTCCCCAACAACCCGAACCAGTTTGGGATCTATTTTTGAAGGTATTATGTCCTAGTAAAATTCTTGGTTTACAGGCTTGTTTCTTTTGGAAGATGAATTTAATTAGAAGTCTAGACAAGACTTTTGGCTATAAGCTAGTCTTCTTGGGAACTCTACAAATGACCTTGGAGTTCTACATTCATCTTGAAATGTGGATACATGACCTTGGACTTCTACATTCATCTTGGGACTTGAAGCATTTAGTTTTTTTTTTTTTTTTTTTATTATTTGCATTGAGAATATAAAGTGTTTCTAGTATATTCATGTATTTTCATTTAATAGGTTAGTGGTTCAATACTTAGAAAAACTAAAAGAGTTAATTTGAGTCTAATCTCATTTTTAAAATTAGCCCATTAATCCAACCTTGTATCTTAGCATTTGTAAGTCATTGGAATGAAATTTGAAGCCTCCATTAGTTACACAAGAAATTAGTTTTATTTTTCTATGTTTGTTAGCATCAATAGTACAATTATCTCTTTATTTTTTTGTCCTCTTTCCTCCAAGTAGTTGGCATCAATCTAACAAAGTCGTATCAAAGCCATTCAATCCAAAGTTTAGTGTTATGTTATGATCAAAGTCGATTGAGAGGATTTAACAATCTAGACGTTGACTACATGGGAGAAAATCAAGTTTGAAAATCCTAAAGGAAGGTGCGACAAAGGTTAGTATTCCTTTGGAAGGTTTGGTGCAAGTTGATCCATAACTGAAAAGGTTAAAAAGAGGAAAAAGAGAGAAGATGGAATTTCATCAAGCACCAAGAAGGTGAGTTAAGGAAAGGAGACAACTTTTTCTTTTTCTTTTTCAATGTTTATGATAGATAACATTGTGTTGGAAAAGTTGATGTTCTCAAACTATATTCTTGGAAACACAATATTCGCACATATCTTCTTGTATACAACTTATGGGATGTGTTTGATGGAATGCCTAAAGATGGCTTGAAAAAAATTTGGTAGATGAAATCAAAAAAGGCATTTATAATTTTGTAAAATTCAATTTACAAAGAGGTTTAGAATTATGTCAAAGATTTAAATTCTCCAACTCAAGTGTGGGAGAAGCTTGAAATCCTTTCTTTAGAATACAAAGGTTCATTGTTGACACAAATTGAATATTGGATATATGACTTTTATGATGATAATTTCTTGAAAGAAGATTGATTTCCATGAAGAAGGTAATGTTAATGTAGATTGGGATTAGGTATGAAAATTTTCTTTTCCTAATGTATTAAAATGATATTAGGGGTTGACACATTAGTGTCGAAAAGTGATTTTCACTTTTTGGGGGGTGCTTATAACTTTTCGGCACTGATGTATCTACCCTTGATGCCATTCTAATACATCAGGAAAACCAAATTTTCGTACCTAATCTTTTCCGGTAGATTTCAAGGCAAATATAGAAGAAGCCAAAGAATGTGAAATTTCAATTGAGGAACCAAATCCCAATTTGGTTTAAGTAAATTTCTCTTCTTCACCTATATTAAATTTAAGTGAGTTAGATTTTACTAATTCAAATGATATGATGAATGAAAATCATGATTCTAGTGAAATTGATCACATATGTGGGGATTTTCATAAGTTTGACATGGAAGAAAAAACTTTATCATACGTTAGAGAATGGTATGAAAGAGATGAAAATTCTAAAATTCAATTGATGATGAGGTAAAAAAAATTCATGAAGAAAGGGATGCAGTTGTTCTAGATAAGCATTGTACACCTAATATGTTTGGTGACAAAACTACAAACTTGAGTAATACTTTGTATGATGAGCTAAAGTTGAAGATCCAAGATATCATTTTGATTGATGTACTAGTTGAGTTGGTATAAGGTATTATAAATCAACGTAGAAAAGCACAAGATTGCTTAGATGGTGATATCGTTTTTATTCAACAAGAATTAACATTTACAAGAGAAAGTTTGGGAATGGTTTATGTTCTAAAGAAATATCAAAATGAAATTCAACATTGTCATGATGACGGGATTACTAAAAGTTGGACATTTTTTCAATTGAATACTAGCATCAAAGGTTCAAATACAAAATTCACAAGAGAATATGGAACAGTTTTTTGAGACAAAAAAGAGAAAATGAAAGAAAATTCAAAGTTTACAATATTTGGTATCATTCACACATGAAGCAATTGATAGAATAGGTTATGTGTATTTTCATAAAAGCATTAAAGATTGTTACTTTCAACAAGATGGAGAAGCTTAGGATGGTAATGGTCTAGCTTAAGGGGGGCTGTTGGAATTTTAAACTAAACCTCCCCTTGAAAAATCAAATTCCTCATTGGAAGTCTAAATCACTTTCTTGATTTACAAACTTTTTTTTTGAGAGGATGAATTTGATTGTATGTCTAAACAAGACTTTAGGCTACACACTAGTCCTCTTGGGAATTCTACATATAACCTTAGAGTTATACATTCATCTTGGAACTACATGACCTTGGACTTCTACATCCATCTTGGGACTTGAAACAATTAGTTTTTTATTTTATTATTTGTATTGAGAATATAAAATATTTTTAGTATATTCATGCATGTATTTTCATTTATAGGTTAATGTTTTGATACTTAGAAAATTTAAAGGGGTTAGTTTGAGTATAATCTCGTTTTTAAAATATAGCCTATAAATTCAACCTTGTATTTTGACATTTGCAAGCCATTGGAATGAAATTTGAAGCCTTTATTAGTTATACAATAAGTTACCTTTATTTTTCTATGTTTGTTGGCATCAAGAACACACATATCTCTTAATTTTCTGTCCTCTTACCTCCATATAATTGGTATCAATCCAACATTTTGGGGTTTCATGTATGATAAGAATTAGGATTTCTTGAGATTAATGCTTCTTTAAAGTGTTGTTCGCAGGCTTTTGGTAGAGGGTTTTTGAAAGAACTTTGGGTTTTGAGTGGGGTTGCTTTCTAAAATTTTACGAAAACATTTTGTATTTTATAATATTCATTTTAGTGGAAGCTTTTGATTGTCTTGGTTAATAGATGTAGGCAATCTTGTTGAATTGTGTAAATTCTCGCATTCTATGTAATTGATCTTTTGTTTTTGTTTTTTATAACAAAGGCATCAAGGACTCTTAGAACACCTGACTAAATCATCGGGACATGTGGACTCCTTGACTCTCCCACGCACTTGGTATTCCCATGTACTTGATAAATCAGGTTGTTTTTTTTTATGTCCGGGCAAATCACCCCAATGGGGTGCATTTAACTAACTTGTTTTGCGTTTCTGTTTTATCGTTTCGTTTCACGTTGCCGTACCTAGAATCCAATCCGTTTTTGTCATAAGAATGAAGGGAGCCACAAACCAGTTTTCCAATAGGCCATTACGACCCAATAACTCTGAATCACTGGAAGGAAATATTATTGAATGTAAGTGGATCTCGTGCAGAGTAGGCTGGACAGGAGAAAAACATACGGTACAATGGGTAAACGACTGAGGCGGGCTATGTTAGGAGTTCCAAAGTTCAGTTGATGCTGAGTTCAGACACACAATGGCAAAGCCTCAGCCTGACCCTTTGATATGCATTCCAAGCCAGACCAGAAAAACACGTTACTTATAAAACTTGTTCTTAAATAGATTATCATATATGTTATATGTTATAAACCTAGGAGTTCAGGGAATGAAACAGCCTATGTTGTAGCTAAGAGGAACTCCTGTTTATCTATGGCTAAGACATGGTTTCCACATCCTCTTAGTGGTTATCAAGGGCTTTGGATAGAGATTTTTCCTCTCCCCTTGAGTAGGTAGATTCATTTTCTGATGAACCAAAAAAAGCAGTTATAACTCTAGTGAAGGCCGGACAGAAAGATGCATGCAGTACGATGGGCACATGATTTGGGCTTGGGCTTGGGCTGTCTTCAGAAGGGTAAGGATACTCTGCAGTAAAAGGTGTACAGTTAAGTGACGGCCATAGCACGTGTAAAAAATGGGTTAAACTCCCACCCTTTTTAACCACGTGTGTATTGAGTATCACCACCATTTAACTGCACAGTTTTTTTTTCTTATAACCGTAGGTGATCCGGGCCCATTCAGAAATACTAAAGTTGAGATTGTGTTGGGTTGTGACAGACCGTGGGTCAGCCTTTGGATATATATTCTGGGCTTAGCCTGAATAACACGTGTGCTTGGCATAAAGTTATTTATTTAACAATTAAATAAAATTAGTAATTATGTATGTTATAAACATGGTTATATTAGTAAATCATATAGTATGACATATATACGATGTGAAATTGTGCTAATTTTATGTAGGCCAGTGAAGTTTGGGGTAGCCCAAACCCTACTTGAATCCAATAATCATCACGCAGGATGGGTTTGGGCCCAATGGCTTGGGCTAAATTCAGGCATCATCTTAGCCAAACCGACTCTACCTGAAGCAAGCTTGGGCTGGGCTTACCTTGGCTTGGCCTAGCCCATACCTTGTATAGTTCATGCGACATGCAAAGAAGGTAATGACATATTGGTCAATACACCTTGGAATAGAAGAGTGTTTTAGTAAATAAAATATATATAGGCTAAAGAGTGAAGACTATCTACCAAAATACCCTTGTTAGGTGTCTGACTCAACAACTTTTTGATGAATCATGTTCCCATTTGTATAATAATGCCATTACCTAGTTTCAGTGTCATAGTCAGCCTGATATCCTCTGCGACGCCTCCCTCTGTGACACACAAGGGCCGAGGCAGAGGGGGGGGGGAATCAATTCACTTTAGGAGTTGTCACTTCACCCCCAAAAAGTGAATTGATTACCCCCCTCTGTCTCGGCTCCCAACACAGAGGGGGGTGGCACAAAGGATATCGCCCCATCATAATCCGAAAGGATGTTCTATCCAGCAAGTACTGTTCACCTCTCACAGAGGGGTGTGGCCCCTACGCAAAAGGTGCATGGAACCCACGTCCCATGTGAGGGGGCAAAGGTACATCTTTGGACAAAACATCTTTTCTTAATAATTACGGAGTATTGGGAAGGGTGGATGGGAAAGAGACGTAATCTTTGGCTGTACTGCACAAAATAACTGCTCACCGGACTCGAACTCGCATGTTCACACTATATTATATGCACTTATATTCTCATTTGTATAGGATTTATTTCCCAGTCCATGTGGGAATTGATCTGATTTAAGGACTATTTGATCAACTGGAGATTTTTTGTTAGAAGGAAATGCCTTATATTTGGGGCTTCCATAGCTTCACCGTTTCGATAATGCCACAAGAGTTTCTTAGTCGGAAGGCACTAATGTGTTTTACCACTTCATCACTCTTCAGTTGGAATACATAGCTACATAGCTATTTTTCTTGTCCGTGCCAGAAAAACGGATGATCTTATCTTTTAATCAGTGTTTTAAAACCTGAAAACTGGTCAAGTACACTAGTGACTTCTATGTCACCTTGCATACTTGTAACACACTCGTTGCAGGTTAATGTAGTAAATCTTACTAGAGCATCCTGAGTCATAAATGTGAGGAACTCATTACTGTTAGGAAAGGGGAAAACTAACTAGTCTTTTCTTTGGACCATGCTAAAATGAGCATCAGATCTTTTCCTTACACTTAAAAGTCTTTGCTATTGTCTTGTGTGCACAAGCACTGCACACGTACTAAAAAAATCAAATTTGGATGGATGATTTCATTTTTTGTGGTATCTATCGCACGACAGGTGTGTGATAATAGCATGACTTTAAGTGTAAGAGAGGATCTAAGTATAAAATGAATATCAATTTGAAGATATTTCCCACTCCCGTGATAAAATAGAAATTGTGAAAAGTTTAACTCACAACAAGTTGCTTCAGTTTGATGGAGATTACTACAGGGAAACAACATAAAATAAATTTATGTATGTGTGAATACAAGAATTGATTGATTTATGAACCCCCAAAAAGTCAGTTGCGAAATGTGTCATTATACTACTCGCATGCTCATTTGTAAGTTTTCACATGGAGTTGTTTACAAATGTTGATTGCACTGATTCAATTGGAACAAATTACTCCATTGATGGCAGTTCACTTTGCTAGAGAGATAAATGATTATATCATATGTGTTTGGTTTCTTATGAGACAACTAAGACTACTAGAGTACACCAGAAAGTACTAAAGACAATATGCACAATTGATGAGCTAATAAAAGGTTTCCACAAGAAACGAAGAAATAACCAAAATAGGTTAATAAGTAATGTGGATGTGCTACACTTAGAATGAGTAGTCCAATTTGACAATTGTGTTTGGATTGTGTCATCTTATGAGATGAGACAAGACATTGATGCCACTCCTAAGGCCTAATATGGAGTTTAAAGTTTAACTACAACATGCCACTTATAAAAGTCTTTTAACACTTGGAAAATGATGGTAAACACTTTTAATGAGGATGAAAAGTCAACTCAACCTATATGGTTGAGGAAATCCATTTAACATGGATAGTGCGTGTCATCTCCAAGAGAATGACAATTAACCTTATGGCATAAAGTTTGAGATATGTTAACTAATATTGAGACATGAGTGGTCCGTCATTTGTACAATGATAAGAATGTGTTCTACTCACAACTATGATAAATGTCAAAACATGATTGATAAGGATTCTCTCTATTAAGCTGTCATAATCTAAGTAATCCCTACAAGACTAATTACCTTTAGCAAGTCTTAGATGCAATTGACATTAAGGAGATCCTCATCTCATGTGCTTTGTTAAAAGAAAGTTCAGACTCAAGATTGTGCTTGAATTCGACGAGAGAAGGTTGACCAAGTTTAATGTGTTCTTTTGCTAGAGTTTGTCATGTTTGGTTCTGTTAAGTTGATGCATGCCAATTTAGGACATGAAGGATAATTAAAACATCTGAGAATAATTTAGATTAATAAAAAATCTCAATGACTTGTCAAGGAAAATTTAATATAAGGAAAAAACTTCTATGACTTAGATTTTAAGATTGTTGTATCTAATCGAGATTGTGACTTCTGAACTCAATACATTTTGGAAACAAAATAGAATTTGTGTGATATCTCTAACACTCCATTAAAGATGGAGTTATAATGAGATTATACCACATTAAGACATAATAGTCAATGTGATGATAGGAGTTCAGAATAAACTATAAATTTATGATAATAAATCTCATTTAATGCATGGAATTAAATTGAGTTCTTACAATATTAGTGAAATTCCATGAGAGATTCTTACTTGGAAAGGGAGAAATTTCAAAGGTGAATTAAATGCTAGAAAGGCATTTCTTCAAAGTGAAAAGAAATTGATTATGTGATAGGGATATTGGACGACATGAAAAGTACAAATAAAAATTTTGTACACTGTTTAACCTTCATATAGGACTAAGTCCACACAAAGTGAATTTTATTCTTTAGAAGATTGAAAATAGTAGAGGTAAATATGGGTATCCAAGATCCCAAGAGTGCCTGAGGTTCTATTAAAATTAAACCTCGAATGAATGCCAATACAATTAAATCAATTGAAATTGATTATGATATTCCAGATTCTTTGGCAAAGGGAGATCCATATACCTACCAAATAGCCACTTAGTGGCATGTTGTAATCCTTTTAAATGTATACGGTAGATGATAATTTACACTTGATGAGCCAAGTGTTAAGGATCTTCCTCAAGGGTAAACCAATTGAATGAAATGAGTGTTTATATGAAACTTAGTCTGTATGAAATAAATGAGAAGAATGTTGTCAGTATGTTCAATTGGTTATCATAAGGTATTTTAAAGGTTAGAAGCATGGATCTGCTACCTATGCCCTAGTTTCGCACCATTTGAATGGTGACAACATAAATGTAAGAAATGTCTTGATTTCAGATCAAGTGAATGCAAAATGCTACCTTGAAAGGACAACAATGAGAAAAATCTACATGCAATATACTAAAATCAATTCATGCCAACATGAATAAGAAATGTGATACTGATAAAATCTCTATATGGATCAAATATCGCTAGCAATGGATTTAAACCCATTAATTGGACATGTGTGTGTTCACTATTGTAATACCAAATTTCGAGCCGTGTATAAGGAGAAATTCATTGAAAAAATTACCTAGCTGTTTAAGGGTTAGTTTATTATTTTTATGGGTGGGGACTAATACTCCAAGTTTGAGAGACTTGTTATTTATTGCTGTTCAACACAGCAAACCTCTGATTGACCTTGAGTTTCTCAACTTGTATAATGAAGAAGAAGTTGCATAAATAAATAGGAGAAGAGAAGAAGAGAAGAAGTTTCCTATATTATCTTCATTGGAGAGATTGCAGATGTATAATGAACTTGCTACCCTCTTTTGGAAGAGAGGAGCTTGTTAAACTTTGAAGGAGATGGAGAAGTAGAACTTACCCAAACCTGGAGAGCAGTGTTTGCTTGAAAGTTTGGGCTTATGAGAGAGATTCCAATCCCCATTTCATACAAGCTTGGAGGTATTTATAGTGCAAAACGAGTTAGAGAAGGGTTCTTGTTGAGGAGGAACTCTATCTCATTTATGGCTTCCATATTGAAGTGAGATTCTTTCATCCTCATCCCGAATTCATTAGTGTTTCTTGTATACGAGAATGCACATTCTTCAGTCTCCTAAGTCGTTAAGGAACTCATGGGAGTCATGGTTATCAAAAAAAAAAACCAATATGGAAGGAGATAAGATCAATTTTCAGTTTTTGGTTCCTGTAGTGTGCAAATGTAGACAATGCACTCGTGCACATTTTATGTGGCAAGTGCCCTTATTTTTTCAACTCGCAACTTACTTTATGAATAGAGTATATATGTCTTCATTAGCTTAAATATTTGGTGGCAAGTGGCATGTTCAAAGTCATTTGCGCACATTTTTTGGTTTCCACAGTTGCCCCTGCGAAAAATGCGTTGCAAGCGTTTTAAAGAAGTGTGTTTCTTAAGGAAAGATATCAGCTTTTAGTTACCTCTTGAGACACTCCCCTTATTAACTCCCAGGACTTTCCAAATTCCTTGTATTTCAAAAAATATATCTTCATGAGTATATAAACCTCTTTCTTCTTCCTTAACTCATCTTTTCAGAGCTCGTTCATAGTAGAATTTCCTGAGTGTGGACATCGGGGCCCACTTCGATGGCTATGCTTGCGTTGTGGCTCTGTTTGGTCTATTTGTCACCAGTGTCCCCCTTATAAGGAGAGGTTTGGGCTTTGATTTAGATTCACCACCAACTCGGGGTTAACCGACTGAGTTGGACGTTGGTCTTTCTTTTCGGGGAAAAGAAGGAGGACTAGACCCGAAGATATAGGGGTTTGACTCGTCGTATTGGTCTGAGTTCCAGAGATTAGGGTAAGTGGTTTGGTTGCATTTGGGGAAGGTGTTAGGCACCCCAAATACCTGCCTTTTTAGGGTGGCTTCTCTCATTCACACGAGTCTTTAAGTTTATGTTCATAATCATGCCTTATTAGTATAGATTTGAGTTTTCAAAGTCCTTTGTGTGAATTAAAGTTTTGCTGGATTTTTCTTAGGTTTAACGCCTGTTTTAGCTCTCAACACCTATTTTCTCAACGCCTGAAATTTAATTCATGGGGAAAACAGGCGTCAGCCTTGAACAATCCATAAATTGTTCTTAGGTTTGACTTTTAGGGTTTACAGGAGATCCCTCATGGTTCTGGTCTTTAGAGGGGTGATTGATCCCTCTAAATGGCTTGCAACGGGCCCTTTTGGGGTTTAGAATTAACCCTAGGAAAAGGGGGATGAAAAAGGAAAAGTAATTTTTATGAGTTATAGGCCTAACGCTTGTTTTCCATCTCAACGCCTGTTTTCCATATGCCTGAATTTAATTCAGGGTGAAAACTGGCATTGGGAAAAATGACCCAGTAGGCATTTTAATGTCACTATTTGTAGTGTTTGGAGGGGTCCCAACAATATGGGACCCTGAGTTAGGGACATGGGAAGTCTCCTAGGGTTTCATTGTGCAACCCTGGGGATCCTGAGCTTAGGCCACGTGGAGATATGATCTCCCAAAATAGGCCAGTCGGTCATCTGTTACAACCTAATGCCTGTTTTCTGGTCTGACGCCTGTTTTCTCCACGCCTAAATTTTAATTTAGGGGAAAACTGGCGTTGGGTATAAAATCAACATCTTTTTAGGGTTTTTGGGCCACTCAAGTAGGGCCTAGAGGGGGGACTTCTCCTGGGTCTCAGACTAACCCTAGGGTAGACTCAGTACTTAACTATTTCTTTTTAAAAAGCGTTTTTTTAAGATCTAGGCTTGACGCTTGAAATCCATCCCAATGCCAAAATTCTTTTCCAACGCCCGTTGGGAAGAAATCAGAGCCCACAGAGGTGCTAGTGCACAGGGACAGGTCTCATTTGCTAGAAAAAGCCTAGAAACAGGTTTTGGGATGATCAAGGCTCCCTAGGTGGGTCCCAGATCTCAACGCCTAAATTCATCTCTAACGCCTGTTTTCTCAACGCCTATTTTTTAATTCACAAAAAAACAGGCATTAGTCGCTGGGAGAAAATCCAGCAACTGTTCTTCTCGATTTTGGAACCTCTGGGGTTTTTGAAAAATCATAAAATAAAGAATTTTATGACAGACATATAGAGGAATAACATATAAAAAATAGAATTCAAAATCATGCTTAAATCATACAAAACAAAAATCATAAATATCTTTAGAAATTGGGTCTCAAAGAACCCAGTCTTTGGGTTTTGTTTGTGGGGCCATTTGGAGGCTTTCCACAGCATACAAAATTACCAAATTAAATATGGAACTACCTGTATATGTCTATAATAACATAGTCAAAATTTGGCCCAAGAAGCCTTATACAAAAAATAAAAAAAAAATTGACAAAAAAATTAATAAAAAATAGAGCAAGATAGAGGTTGTTGAGCTTCTACCTTATACCCAATTTTGAGTAGAGCTTAAGGATAAATTAGACAGCATAATAGTTGCTAAATGACATGAATTGAAGTATAGAACATGAAAAGGGGCTGGGGTTAGGCTTACCTTTCCAGGGGTTGGGGTAGATTTAGGGTTTTTCCTCTTCTTCCTCTTTTGCTCTTTGACTTTGGGTTTTTTGTAGGCAACCCTGTTCACCAAGAATTTGGGGCTATTTATAGCCCAAAATTGGTTGATCTAAGGGTGGGAAATGGAATGGAGATGGAGGGGATCAAGGGCTAGGATGATCCTTATCCTAGATTTGGTGTAGGGCTAGGACTTGATCTAAATCTAAATAGATGGAAGGCTAGGATTAATCTAAGTTGAAATGAGGTGGAGGGTGGAGATGAGCTTGGTTGCAATGAGGTGGATGGTGGGGATGGGTTTGTGTTTGTTTGACATGGATTGGTGAGGTGGAAGGGAGCATGAGAGATGCCTTTTGAGGTAATCCCATTTACTACCCTTTTTAAGGGTGTAATGGTGGGATGCTAAGTGAGGGGGGTTGATTAGATCTCTACAGATTTGAAACTCAAGGGGAGCATCTAAGGGTGGTGGGTGAGAGAGAGAATCCAAGGTTTCAATCTAAGGGGCATGAATGATTAGCTAAAGGTAAGAGTGCATTAAATGCAAAATATCTTACTTTAGGTAATCTTTGCAAAATATCTCAATTTCTGATTCTTTCAAACCCTATTGTTGTCATCACTCCATATCAGCTCCCGAGCTCGAAAGTCAGCCTAGTCAGTGTCATTTTCAGATGTCTTAGGTGCTTCGGTCATCTTGGTCCAGTTAAAACCAAATTACGAAAAGGGCAAGGGGTCAAATCATGGTTTTTTGGCTAAAAAGGCTCTCAAATGTATACTGGAAGGGTAAGATTATAAAATTAATTAGAGTGTGGCCCAAGGATAGATGTTCCTAGGTGTAGGTGATCTACAGCCTCTGACTACACAGGATTATGGTACCCGAGTAGGAAATTAGGTCAAAAATCATTTTTCGAGTGGTTTGACAAAATTGTACAGGGGATGCTATTGGTTTTTCTGTAAAATGTCGCTTCAGGCCATATTTGGAGGATTTAAAGCTTGAGGAGTCTTGAAGCTACAAAAGTTGACAGATTGGCTGTTGGATTTTCGGGTAGCCATCAGGAGCTTTCTGAAGTAGGGTTGCTTGGTTGAATCAGGTTTTAATAGCCGCCTGAAGTTGAGTGGAATTGAATGGCTAATCATTCCCTGAATCAAGGGTTTGTGAAATGCTTTATTGAGGATAGGGAAGAATCTAAAAAATGGCTCTAACCTTGCTACATTCTGAGCTCGGGAGAATTTTTAAGGGCATTTATCATACCAAATATAGACAAAACATGTTATTTTTGGGTTTGGGCAGAAATGATTGCTTGGGTTATGGATTTTTTGTAAATTAGCATAGTTTTGATAGTTTTGAGGCTTTGAATTTATAATGGTGTGACTACTGACCATCTGAATTTATGATTTCTGGTGCTTTCCCGAGAGTCGTTCAAGTACCTGATTTTTCATACTTTTTGGAGTATTTGAGAGAATCTTGGCAGATGGACTTTACGAAAGCCCTAGCTCCTTAGACATCTTTTTAAAGGCCTCATGATTATAAAGAAATGGACATCAACTAATCATGATTTGGAGGTTTGAAGAGTATTCTGGCTTGAAAAGATTCAAAAAAGGAAAAATAGCCTTTTGACCTTTGGAGGAAAATTTGAGATTTTACAGAGGTTCAAGAGTTAGAAACTCTTTTCTTAAACCTGGAGATTTGAAGCTAAGGCTGAGGCCGAGATATAGCTACTGACCTTTCTAAATTTGGAGATCGGAGGAGCTTCTAATAGCTTTGACAAGGGTCATTTCTTTGTTAAGGTCTTCACAGATTGAGAGATCGGTTGCTGCCATTCTTGAGCAATGTCTGACCTGTGATAGGTCATTTGAAGAAAGGAGACTCAAGGATATATAGGATTTAAAATTACATCATTTGGACCATAGGAGGGGTTCTAGAGGTCTAGGGGTCATTCTCTGAGTAGAAAGGGTAAAATGGTAATTTTTTATCCACCGGTCTAAAAAAAGGTAAAAAAATGAATTCTTTGCCTATGATGCTTCATGACTGGAAGACTGATGTAGGCTAAGAGTTTCAGTGATCTGGATGGCAAATGGTGAGTATTGAGCCTTTAGAGATAGAAGGGCAAAATGGTAATTTTTCCAACTATGATGCTTTAATGAAAAAAAGGACTTACAGGAGGTGGAAAACTTATCGATGACATGAATAGAGTTTTAAAATGTTGACCCTCAAAGTTATGTTAATGCTTTTGGGAGATATTAGGGTTTGTCCTACAATGGTGCTTTTTAGGCTGTAATAAGGTTCTTTGACTGATTCATTTGTGATTAGAGCATCTGAAAAGACTTTTCCAGGAGTGACTAACCTTCTAGGGTTCAGGTTGGCTCTTCCTAAGCTGAGGCTGTTCAAAGTTTTGACATTTAATAACTGTTATGCTGACCTTATACTATCACATGACCTGGGTCAAAATTTGGGTGCTGACAATGAGAAGTCTAGGTGAGGACATTCCCAAGTCCAAAGTGGAGAGAAAAGTGCTTAGGTCACTACCTAAAAGGTTTAGGCCAAAGGTCACCACTATAAAAGAGAGAAAAGACCTAGAAGTCATGAAGTTAGAGGAGTTGATTGGCTCACTTCAAACATTCGAAGCAGCAATTAAGTTGCCTACCAAGAAGAAGGGCATTGCCCTTAAGGTAGAAGAGCCCTCTAAATCGAATGAAGATTCAGATAATGACTTGGCCCTTGTTGCCAAAAGGTTCAAGAAGTTATTTAGGAGAAATATCAAGGATTACTCTAAGAACAAGCAAATAAGAAAGTCCTACCCTGGATACAAAAAGAAAAAGGACTTCTCAAAAGAACCACCCATTTGCTATGAATGAAAAGGTAAGGGCACATTGCCAAGGATTATGGAAATTAATAGAACAAGTACAAGTCAAAGGGCAAGTCCATGGCGGCCACATGGGATGATGAATCCGAGAGTTTGGAACATGAATCCGAAAGTAGTGAGGAAGCTCCCTCACAAGAGATTAAGGCTTTTATGGTCTTTGGGTCTTCTATAAATTCACTTTTGGAGTTTAGTGACTTAAGTGAAGATGAGGGAGAATATGAAAAAGAGGAGGAGACCTATGATACACAAGAGGCATTTGATGACCTCTTTGTTCAAAGTATTGAGTTGGGGAAGAAAAATAAACAACTCAAGAGGGAAATAGTTGAATTGACTGAAAAGTCAAAATCCCTTGAAAACACTATCTCCACTCTTAAACAAAAGTCTTCTTCAAAAAGTGAAAAGAAGAAAGATCTTTCCAAAGTAAACTACTTGCTCCTTTGTGAAAAGGAGGATATGAGCATGAGAATAGTAGAACTAGAGAAGAAGCTTAATAACTTTAGACTATTTATAAGTTTAGAACAAGCCAATAGGAGGCAGGAGAAGGAAAAGCTCATTGAGGACAATAGAAAATTGTCCAACAAGGTTTTTGTGTTAGAAGAGAGGCTCAAGACCTTGGATGAAGAAACAAAGCTCTCAATTTTGACTTGTGCTTAACTCATAAGGAAGTCCCTTGATTACCTCAAACAAATCAAGGAGTTTGAAGAAGATAAGAGGAAGAACATCTAAATGCTTGCCAAAGGAAATGGGAAGTTTGAGAGGATGCTCAAATTGGGCAAGGAGTATGGGAATATGACTGGACTAGGTCATTCC
>JAOXJP010183013.1:0-12417 GCA_025762735.1 Platanus orientalis
CAGCCCAGCAGTCTTTAATCCTTACAAAAATATATATATATATATATATATATATATATATATATATATATATATCTTATAAAACAAAGGAAATAGTCTTTACAATCCTATAAAATCAAATACCCAATACTAAGATCTAAATGTAAGTGATCTTAATTTCAAAACAATGATTTTGAAACCATAAAATGGATTAAAACTTGGAGTAAAAATATTTTCAACACGTAGAACATGAATTAAAACAATCTAGGACATAGCAAGCTTGTAAAACAAATCATAGTACTTTTTTGTTCTTGAAAACCCAACAACCCTTTTTAAAAATCATTGTTCTTAGCTTTAAAACACTCAAAACAAGAATAGATCTTTACAAAATGAGATTGTAGCAATTCTAGGAACTTAATAGATTGAAAACAGAATATGTTTACATATTTTCTTACAAAACAAATAATACTTTCAAAATGAGCAGAAAAGATATCAAAATCAAAACAAAACATTCACAAATCTTGCAAAACGGTTTTAAAAAAAAAAAAGATTTATAGCAATTTTAAAAACCTAAGAACATAATTTATATATTTTCTTACCTTTTCTTGTGCAAAAACGTTCATAAGCTTTAAGCTTTTCAAAAATCCTTTAAAGCATAACTCTCACTCTTGTTCTTTCTCATTTCTTTGTTCTTAAGGTCTATAGGTTAAATTAGGTCGATCTTTATTCATTATATAGATCTCTCAAGAGTCCTAGGTGAATTAAAACCCTAATTGAGCCAAAATTGAAAGTTTCTAAACTTCAAAATTCATTTTTTTCAAAATTAGATCGATCCGACATGTTTCGAGCCATTTTCTTGTAGAACACTATGAGATCAGATTGATCCATTAAAAATTGGATCAATCCGCTATGTTTGGATCCATCCGATATGATCGGATAAATCCGGTCGGATCCATCCGCCAAGCTTTTCCAAATTCGACCCCTTCATAGTAAAATACTCATAACTTTCTCATATGAACTTTGATTTTCTTTCCATTTGTTTTATTGGAAACTAAACTTCAAGATTTTTCTAAGGGCATATAATTTTCTTTATATATTTTAATTGGTGTATTTTTAAAGTTACATCAAATTTGTTGGTCTGTTAGTACAGACACCTTGCGAAAAAATGATCATAACTTCTTCTAGGAAATTCCTATTCACTTACCATTGGTTGTGTTAAAAAATTGACTTTAATAACTTTCCTAAGATGTATGGCTTGCTGACTAATTTTTCTTAGATTTATGTAGGTTTATCTCTAAAGTTGCACAAGTTTTCTCGTCATTAAAAAGAGTCCAAATCCTTCTAAGTGTGTATAGAACATGTGTATAACATATGTACAACACGTGTATTACATGTATACGAAATATGTGTGAACATGTGCAGGGTGTTACATGTACATTGGGATGTTGGGGTTGAAGTTGGGTTCAATATTGGAATAACATGGGTGGCAGTCTCTTGTGCTATTGTTTCAAGATAAGAAGGCCCAAAATCAATTGGATTTAGATGATCGACTAGATGGGTTAGCAATAGATGACAATAAGGTGGGCCCAAGGTCAATGTGATACTTTGATTTTCCAAGGTGGATAACTGTCTAGAAAATAGAACATGGTTTGACGTCATTGAAGCAAGTGGAGAGTTATGGTCATTGTTATAGGGCTTCATCCATTCATCAAAAATTGAGAATTTTCCTCCAACCTGTTCAATCTCATAATCATTGGTAAATTGTACAAAATGACATGGATTCATTGGACATCACATAACGTGAAATGTAACACACCCTCTAGAACGGTGATATTAGCAATATCATTTGCGCTTGCCACTATAGCTAAGAATAATGCATAGCAATGATCGAGGGTTGAACTTATTCGTCGTTTAATTGCACAAGTAAAGGAAGCAACGTAGCTCAAAAACTCTTAGAACTGAATAATAAAGCTTTTTTTGAAAATAGACGGTGTACGTACATGCCATATTCATGGTTGGTTATGAAAGGTGAATAATAAGAAATATGGCAAAAGAAAATGCCTCCACCTAATAATATTTTGGAACAATTGCATGGTACATCATAACGAGTCCCAGTTCAACTACATGTCAATGTTTGAGCTCAGTAATTATATTTTGTTCAAGCATTCCTACACAAGAAACTTGATGTATGATACCACATTCAGCCAAATGGTCTAAAACTCTTTTCCTTTTCTTTTTTTAAAAAAAATTCACCACTTCCATCACATTGAAATATCTTTTTCTTTTTTCTTTTTCTTTTTCTTTTTTTTTTTTTGATTTAATTGCATTTTGACTATTTTTTGAAAAGTAACAAAATATCTGAAAATATTGGATTTTCGTTTCAATGGATAAAATCAGTTGAAACTTGAAAAGTCATCAACAAAAACAATATAATAGAGAAAATTCTAAACATAGTTGATTAGGGTTGGTTCCCATGAATCACAACTAACTTTATTCAATGGTTCTTCAAAACAGTTGCTAGTCACATAAAAGGGTAACTTAGCACTCTTACTCATTTGAAAACTTGTACACATAACATTAGATTTATTATTAACTGAAATACAACTATTATTCTTAAGAAACAAAAGAATACTCGCTTGTGGATGTCCAAGTATTTGGTGCGACACATATTCAACTGTAGTACAAAACCGATAAGAGAAATATGCCTCCTTATGTTCAACTGTAGTTCTTTGACTTTGGTTCCTGATGCTAATACTCTATTTTTCTTCATGTCCTTGATTTTAAGCCCATTACCATTGAATACAAAGTAACAAGGATAATCAGTGGTTAATTTGGAAATAGAGAGCAAACTCTTTAATATCAAGTACTAATAGCACATTTTTAAAGGAACTTTTTCCATTTGTTACCTCATTCACCAATTTGAGAAATAAGCATGCATTTTCCATTTTCTATCATAACAGTATCTCCATGATATGGAATTAAGTTTGTAAGAGTACCCATGTTTTCAGTTATGTAAGTAGAATTCTTAGTGTCAGGGAACCATTGGGCATCTTGAGAATAAGAGAGTTGCATCGCGGCTAAATCCTAAGGAATATCATTAGCTTTAAAGCTATTAATGAATCAATTTCAGCATTTGAGTGTGCCATGACCTCTTTTTTTTTTACAATCCTGACATGTAACAATGCTACCAAAATTTTTATTTTGGGAAGATCAATCACCATGCTCTCCATTAGGATGATTTTGTTCCTTTAGGTCTGGTGAAGAGTTGTTTCTTTGATCAATCTAAGAGAAGTCTTTTCCATTTGATGTAAAAAAAATGACCCCTTTTTATGATTATTTCTGGAGTCTTCTCTCCTATATTACTAACCATAAAAAGTCATCGAATTATTAATAGAATCACTCCAATGTCCTTTATTGTACAATTCATGACTTTGTAATAGTAGAATCACATTAGCATAATAGGGGATATAAGGTTTGAACATTGCCATTATAAATGACTCATATTTTGGTCCAAGGCCACTTAACAACTAAAACACCTTATTTTAATCAGTAATTGATTTCTTGATGGTATTTAGTTGATCACAAATTAATTTAAACTCTATAAATATTTAAAAAAGGAAGACGCACCCTTTGTTAAACGCTCATCTTTGTAGCAACTCAAACTCCTTAGCTTGAGAATTTTGAGCAAATGCAGCCACCAATGCATGCCACACTCTAGCTAAGGTAAATCAACAACAAATCCAAGAACTTTTTTGGAAAGAGTTCTTATGATCCATTCTTAATGAGCCGGGTTCATGTTCATGACATCAAGTCAGGGTCAAGATTTAAGACCTTACCTTCGCCATTTGGAGATTAATTTATAGATCCCAGCATTAGCGTCTCTCTACTGATGAACCTGATCAAGTTTTAGCTTTTGATCAATGAGAGAATCTACATTTCTCACACCAAGTAGTTTGTGTGTATCAATTTGAGAGACATAAAATTGGCCACATTGAAGTGAGTAGGATAGGAATTCTTAGTATCCATGATGAAAATGTGAAAATAATGTCATAACGATACTTAGAAGGTGGTTTCCTTGGTATACTCTAATACCATAAAACAACATAAGGCTAGAAACAAAAACGTAGGAGATCGAATAGAATTTTGGAGAATTTATCTCTTTTCCATGAAGAGTGTCGTAGAGTTATCTTGTATTTATAGAGTAATTGTATAGATAATTACAAGATTATTGGGTTTCCTTCTTTACGGAAAACTCTAAATGTGATCCTCAACATTGTCATTGTATTTTGGCACTCTCCCAACTGACCTCATTATCTGATAAGCCTTTTGACTAACTAGACACTCATAGTTTGGAGAGATTCCATGTCATCGAGCAGTCCAATTAACCAAGATGTAGTCTATCTCCTGTTAAAGGTAGTAACCATTCCGATAAGCACCACCCATCGTGAGATCCCTAGGCTTAGGTCTTCCTTGCCTTCATAATATGGCTTGAGGTAAGTTGTATGAAAGACCGCGAGTTTCTTAGGATAAGAGGACAGCTTCACCTAGTAGTACAATTTGACAACTCTCTTTGTAGTAGGGAAGAAACCTCCATATCAAAACAAGCCCTTATGTACCTTTCATAGTGCTTTGAATTAATTATTAAGGTAAATACTTCACAAGCTTCAATTCCCTAACACTGTCCTATTGGTCACCTCTTCACGTCTAACCTTCTCTTACTGTGACTTTGGTTGTCACTTGGAATGAAACCATTTCATTTTGGTTTTCCATGGTACCTAAGTGCAAGCACCAACAAAAATTGATTGATTTACATATGAAGGGTTATTATGAGAGTAACTGATTTAGAAGAGAGATACATCAACAACTTTGAAGAAGCTTTCAGTTTTTACTCTCTTTCACTTCTGGAGAGGAGAGCATATCTTTATATATATATATATCACTATCGGTTTGCACACGTTTACACAACCCACTTTCTAATTTCTCCTACATTTACAATATAATATCTTTCCTATTTCTTCATATTTACCCTTGTAGTAGTACTGATTCAGCACTCATTTTTGGTGAGGTGGAGTTTCTTGTTTTGCAATATATGCACATGATGTGACAGCTGTAATCTCTTGGTGATTGAATCATAGATTGATTCTGTCAACCTTCCTTAATACACCCCCTCAAACTCGGTGGCATTTGAGTGCTGGTGAATTTTCTTTGAAGATGATGAAATCGAAAGGTAGATGAGCCCTTAGAGTATCTAAAAGGCTAGTCCTTCGTGGAAATGAAGCATACTTGAAGATTGCCTTTAGCCACTTTATCTTTGACAAAGTAAAAATCTACTTCAAGGTGCTTTGTTTGAGCATGAAAAACAAGGTTTGATACATTGTCCCAAGGTTGTTACACCACAAGGTTGGTATTGTAATGTTTAGAGACATTGTAACCAAACTTGGCTAACGAATGGGCTATTCGGTTTGCACTTCTCTTAACATGATTAAACCTAAGTACATCAAAATATGTAAATAGAGATTTACAATCTTTAATGGCAACTCTAACATTCCATTGCCAAATTTTGCATTTAGAAAGCTCTAACATCAGTGAACGAATGTAGAAATACAAATATAGAGAGATAAGATTAGGGCTGCAAATGGATTGGATTTGGAACAGATATAAGCATATCCTTTTCCGTATCCTATTCTAACGGATATTACAAAACTATACCGTATCCTAATTGTTTAAATAATTTGGTTTTTGGATATTCGAAAAAAAATAGGCAATTTCATATGTCATCTCCGTCACCAGTGTGGTCTTCCCTAACCCATGTCTATCCTCTCCAAAATCTTTGATGTCATATGGCCTAACAACGATGTCAAATGAAGCAAAACACCATCTCTTCTCCTCTGTGGTGGGTGTGAACTTCCGCTGTTGTGGCATAGTTATGATAGTACTTATGGGTACCGCCATGGACCAAGATAGAACAAATATGAAATAAAGACTTTATATATTTTTAAGGGTTTTAGTTATTAGGCTATTCAAGATTGTTGGATTAGTTTTAAATCTAACAGTCTATTCTATGTATGCTACAGATTGTTATATTTTAACGAAACGGATATTTAACAGAACATATCAATATATATCCGTATCCTGTCTATTTATAACGGATATTTTTATAAACAGACCAGATAAGCTTATTTCAGATCGGATGATGACCAAAACACAATCATTTTTTGGGTAACTTACAGCCCTAGATAAGATAGAAAGCTTGTCGTTGCCATCACCACCAGATAAGAAAGACGAGATCGTATCAAAGAGCAAGAGTAAAAAATAAAGAGACAGTAAAAAAGCGTTGACATGGCTGTTGGAGATGGCAAGGTTATAAACAGGAGAGAGAAGACAAAAGATGAAAGTTAGAACAAGAGAAACAGGGTTTCCTCATTTTCTGTCAGGTAGTTTCACCCATTATTATGCTATAAACCATATTTGTTCCCCAAATTTTAATGTAAAGATATATTTTATAGTTGTTGAAGTATATTAAATCATGTTCCTACTAACAACATAATGTTTTGAGAGTTAGTTTACCATTAACCAGGTCACAGGTTCAAAACTCAGTGGAAGTAAAAGTATTCTCCTGAATGTAATATTGCATGTATGCACGCATTGTGGACTTGCACCTGGTTCCCCAAATATTCTCAAGAGATAACAGTGTTTCAACTGAGGGTGTTGAAGTATATTAAATCATGTATTTCCTTAATACCTTAAGGTTTTGGGAGTAGGTTACTATTAACAGCAATAACACATCCCTAAATAATATTTTCAGCTTCTTAAATTCTAACCCAATTCTTCATTAAATCTTGTTGAATTAAGATATATCCAATTTATTCCCATAAGTTATGTTTTCCGTACACTGAATTGCTAGTCATGGGATGACCTGCAGCAAATAAAGAGTTCCCCATAACCATCCATCCATGCTGTCTACATGGGAGTAGTAAAAGGAAAATTCCCCACATGTGCCCAGATGGAGAAAAGGGTTAACCCATGCTACATTTAATAGACACGTGTCATAATTGGATGCATGAAGGATGAAACATCCATACTACTAGTGGCAACATTACTTGTAATAACTTCCATCCCTTGTCTTGGAACTCGAGAATGGTAATCAACTGCTTTCAACTACTCAAACATGACAGTTTATGGATTATTGAAGAGGGAGAATTATATTTCTTTTTTTGTAAGACTCATCTGCTATGTAGAAAACTAGCTCTAATGGATCAGTGATGCAGCCAATAAAGCAAGACTTATATATATGCCGCCTCATAAGAAGGTCAGATTCAAGTTAGCATATTATATGGGACTAATAAGAGTCTTAGAAGGGAGATACAACATTTTATGTGTCCATATAATAAGACTACTAGTGCCAAGGTTTTGTTGGGTTTTTTTTAAAGAGTAATCATATCATCTTTAACTCAAGTTTTTTAAGGTCAAAACTTATCATTTTGTCTTGATTTTAGTATTATTAGAGATGTTATTTAGTTACCTTCTAATGAGACCAAGATTGCACAAATCTGAGATGATTTGGAAAAGTTATAACCAAATTACTAAAAGGGTATTAGTGAACGACGGGAATAGTGTTTTAGAATTTTTTTTTTTTTTTAAGTCTTAAATTTTAATAGTTTAAAAAAGAGAATAGTATGGTATTTAACAAGTTTTAAGTTTTAGTATGTCTTAAGCAACAAGTTTTAAGTTTTTAATAGTTTCTAAATTAGGAAAGTAAATTTTTAGAAGGTCTTAGAATTTAGTAATGCTTGGTCTCCAAATTTACGTATTTTAATAAATTTATAATTTTATATTTTCTAATTTCTATAGGTTGTAAGCCTATTTAAACAAAATAGGCAAAGTCATTGAAGAATGATTAAACAATAAAGAAACAAAGGAGGCAAAGATTAAGCACTAAGCATTATAAAATATACAAGAATACCAATCCCTTGAGAGGTCATTAATGGAGAGGTCTTCAAAATCCTTTAGTACTATAACCCATGAAGTTACCTTGAAGGCAATGGAATGGATTAATTGGGAGGGCGATCTAGATGAACTTTCAAATATTCTTCGATTGTGTTCTTTCCATATGTCCCCAACAAAATACCATGTAAAAGAGAAACCCAACATTTCTTGCCTCTTGGACGAGAGAATGGGGTATGCCATTACCAGATAAGATCTAGCATATTGTTTGGCATAACCCAATCAAGGGAAAAAGTAGAAGAAAGGAATAATACTAAGAACATGAAATGTCCATGCTGTTATCCAAAAAGAATCCTAGACCACACTTTTGAGATGATACTCTTTGCACAACCACGAAAGGTTATTATAGTAATTAGCAAGGAAAACGAATTGAAACCTCGGTGTCTCTCAGATGGCTATAATGCAGACTATTGAATATTGGGATACCTTCAATGCTTAACTACTGAGAATTAACAGTGTTGCAATGAGTCGAATAGAGCTTGAGCAAACTCCTCACCAGAGGCTGAGTACACTCTTAATGCAAAGCTATTTAAATCATTCAATTAAATAAGGCTGCTTTTGGCAGCCACCTGCAATGAAACCATTTCATTTAAAATTCCAAGGCATTTGTAGTCACAAGGGGATGGTTCAAAATGAACTCATGAACTCAATTCATTTCATTTGAAATTCCAAGGCATTTGTAGTCACAAGAGGGTGGTTCAAAATGAACTCATGAACTCCTTCAGAACTCATTCATTTCATTTGAAATTCCAAGGAATTTGTAATCACAAGGGGATGGATCAAAATGAACTCATTCAGATTTGTGACGATTTGTACTTGATAACTTAAATCATTTTATTTTACAGAAAAACCTAAGAAAACTTCACTTATAATTTTAGTTAACAAATTACTATAAATTTAAATGAGTTCATTACCAACCATCACCTCATGGCTACATATGTCTTGAGAATTTAAAATGAAATGATTACATTATAGGTGGCTGCCAAACAGGAAAACCGATCCCTGTTCCTAAATCATTCCAAATTAGTGTCTTATTTCATCCACATAAAACAAAACAAAACTTTCAAGACCTTCCACTAAAATGCATCACAGTCAGTAGTACAATAAATTTACTACCAATGTTCCATTGCCAACAATGCATAAAATTCCATTCCAGTCTTCTTGGGTTTTCTCCATTTTATTTCGAAAGCTCTTATTTTCAAAGAAAATCAATGGAACAGTTTCAGATTTCAATTCAAGAAGATGAACCCAAATTGACTCCAATGACAGAACGCCCAAACCAAAGACCCAAAATACCAAAACGAAAAACTAAAGAAGATTAGAAGACCCAAACTCACCAAAATCAAAGGGCTTTCAGCATATCTTCAGCGCTGCTCATCGTAAAGGCTCCACCCTCCTCCAAATTCAAAACCTTAACAACCCCATCTTCCGCAAGAAGCGCGTACCGCCTCGACCGCACTCCCAACCCAACCGGCTTATCCCTCAGATCAAGCTCCACCCCAATCGCCCTCGTGAAATCTCCATTCCCATCGGAGAGCAAAATAACCTCATCCCCAATCTTCAAATCCTCCTTCCACGCCTTCATAACAAAGGCATCGTTCACCGAAATGCAAGCGATGGTGTCGACGCCCTTCGCCTTCAACTCGCCCGACTTCTCGACGAAGCCGGGTAGATGTTTCTGGGAACAAGTTGGGGTGAAGGCGCCGGGGACGGCGAATAGAATGGTTTTCTTGGCCTTGGTGAGGTCGGAGACGGTGGTGGTTTGGAGTTCTCCGGCGGAGTCTAGGTAAGAGAAGGTGGATTCCGGGAGCTTGTCTCCGATGGAAATGGTGGCGGAGATGGTGGTGGTGGGGGAAAAAGTGGTGGCGAATCTGAGAGGTTTGTGTGGTAAGTTAAGGCGGAGAGAGGTGGAGATAGAGAGATTGGAAGAGAGGGATTGGGGCGGGAGACGAGTGGAGGAGGGGGAGCTGGGTGTGGGTGTCGATATCAATCTTGTCATGGCTAGAGAGGCTGTGACTGCCATTGCTAACCCTCACAGAGAGAGAGAGAGAGAGAGTAGCAGGTGAGGCGTAGGTTGCTGCTTTGGTTGGGATATCAACCCGAACCGGAGGGGGTAGTGGGTGACTACTGAGTACTGACTAGGTGACAGGTGAGGGAGAGGAATGGTATTAGCTGTCTCCAGCCACCAAGTCAACTCGAACCGGATTGTAAAACGGGTTCGTTAGGTTGACCGGATTCCGACAGGTTCCTTATGTATGGTTTAAGTTCTTCTTTTTTATCTCAATAAAAAATAAAAAAATGAAGCAAATATTCTGTCCAGGTTGATAAAAAATGCTCACCTTAACGAATGCTAACCGTTGCTCCTTGTCAGGAGGTCTGCACATCAACGCCGAAAAGTGAATATGCACTCCCCAAAAAAATGAAAATCACTTTTCAATGCCAATGTGTCTGCCCCTGACAGGGTTCACCGGTCAGCATTTGTTAAAGGAGGCATTCATAAACCGATCCCCCAAGGGATGAAATGTTGAAGAAAGTGGACAAGGTTAGAAGAAATTTTTAATTCACACCCATTTTCTACCACATGTCATCCCTGTGTGTTAGTTTATAGTTCATCATAAAGACTCACAAACACTGGACTCCAAATCAAAAACACATATATCAAATTATTTAAGTTATTATAATTTTTTAAACCAAAAAGATGTTCTATTCAGGATGTACCGTTCACCCACTCACATGAGGGGTGGCCCCATGTACTCCTGTAAGGGGGTGAAGGTACCTCCTTTCTCTTTTTTAAAACATCTCAATCAAACATAATCAATGACTATAATGGACTAATAATATTCATGTGTTACTCTTAGAACTATGCTTAACAAAAATAATTATTTTTAAATGGGATCTTGACTTTTTGGGGGGAGGGGTGTTAACAAAAATAAGCCGAAATACTTGAAAAGGGTTGGTGGATTAAATTTTCAAATGGGTTAGCTTAGGTTAGGGTTGAAATTTTTAATCCAATTAATAAATGGGTTAAGCTCACATCACTTATATATAAGCTGTTAACCCTCCTTGTCTTGACCCATTGGAGTACATGTTTTTCTTGGGAAGAGAAATATTGATAATGAAAATTTTGGATTATCGAGGAAAAGATGCCAAGTGCATGGATCCCACCTCCAATGTGTCGTTGCCTCCGGGGTTTCCCATGAAGGGGGCGTCTCAGGAGACATGAATTTTCATTTTAGGGTTATATTTGTTATGAAACTATAAATTATACAACTATCCCTGGATTATCAAAAGGTATCCTTACCAATAATATTTCAAAGACTTCACACTATTCTTGAGGTGTGTATGGTAGTTAGGTACCGGATTGGTTTATGAACGCTTCCCTTAACAAACACTCATCACTGCTCCTTCTCAGGAGTGGACACATCAGCATTGAAAAGTGATTTTTACTTTTTTGGGGGGGTGAATATTCACTTTTCGGTGCTGATGTGCCCACCGCCTGACAAAGAGTAGTGGTTGGCATTCATTAAGGTGAGCATTTTTTATCCATTCACTTAGGTATCATGGTGATTGGTGGGGCCAAGCATCTTGTTCCTGCTTGTAGCACGTTGAGGAATTGACAAGGACGGGTAGGATTCATATTATTGTGCACCCCAACAAAGAACTCAAACGTTGATTTGACAGTGGGAAAGGAACTCCAACCCACCAGTCGGAAAATGGAAATTTAAACCCTATAGACCCCTGTGGAAATTAGGGAAGTGCGACCATATAATGAAGGTGACATCCAAAAGTGAATGGGTCTCACCCCACTATCTTATCCCACGACCATATAACAAGGGCGATATCCAAAAGTGAATGAGTCTCACCCGTGTCTTACCCCACGAGAGGTCGCAGAAAGGAGGTGTAGCAGGTGATTTCATCTCCATAAAACGAATATTAAGACATTATCTAATGTTTCCATCGTGAGGTCAGTGAGGCTTTTCTACACTTGGCAGCGTATAAAAACACCTAAGTCAAGGAGTGGCAACATCAGCATCAGAAGTGTTTTACACACTCCCAAAAAGTGAAAATCACTAGAACACCGATGCTGCTTGACCACCATCAACAAAAGCAGGGAGAGGTTAGGAGTCAGTGAGGCTTTTCTACACTCGGCAGCATACAAAAACACCTAAGTCAAGGGGTGGCGACATCAGCATCAGAAGTGTTTCACACTCCCAAAAAATGAAAATCACTTTGACACTGATTTTTCCACCTGCCAGAAGCACGCAGAGGTTAGAGTCAAGGGGTGGTTACACACTCCCAAAAAATGAAAATCACTTTGACACTGATGTTCCCACCTGCCGGAAGCACGAATCAGTGAGGCTTTTTTACACTCGGCAGCATACCAAAAAAATACACCTAAGTCGAGAGGTGACGACATCAGCATCAGAAGTGTTT
>JAOXJP010183024.1:0-12416 GCA_025762735.1 Platanus orientalis
AGCTGAACCCACTTGTCCCTTGGGAGAGGACCTCACTCAACTTTGGTATAAGAGCTAGAATTATCTAAAGAAGTAGGGGTCCAAATGCAAGTATCCCTCTCTTCACAATCCACAAAAGCTAAACGGAGATCCTCCATAAGGTTTCCCACAATGGGGATCTCTCACTCATGAGGATCCCAAGAAATGGGGAGAGTCCAGCTGAACCCACTTGTCCCTTGGGAGAGGACCTCACTCAACTTTGGTATAAGAGCTAGAATTATCTAAAGAAGTAGGAAAATCACCGGGACCATTGCTGATGTTAATAGGCCGTACGACTGAGGTTGGCAACTGTATGAATAATAGCCATGACAGTGGTGGAAGGTAGCAATTTCTAGAAGAGCTCGATGTTTTTTTGTTAATATATTTGAGATTTTTTTTTGGAGTCAAGCAACACTTTTTTGAAGATTTTTTTTTTCTTTTTCCAAAAGAAAAAAAAATCCAGATTTGGGGAAATCGTATGGTGTTCTTGTGTGAGGTTTTTTGAGGCAATAAGATGGTAGATCCCAACCTTATGCAATCCCACAGATCTGGAGAAACAAGTTTCACCTTCTTTGGTTGAATATGACCAATCGGTAACAGGTAATTTGGAGCAGGTTGCCCCCCATGTTTTTTCTGCCTGTCTTTTTTATTATGGACATTAATTAGATATGGTGTTTGGTTGAATGCTGATTGGTAAAGGTGTATAGATGATGCTTGCTTAAGTATAAATGTTTGAATTCTGCTGTATGTGAGACCCCCTATTGGTATGTGTGTGTGTGAGTTGAGGGGTTTGTAACTCTTATGTTTTTTCATGTAGTAGACTGTGTAGTCCTTTCATTTATAGCAGTGAGCATACCATAGCCCTACAAAGATATTTTGTATTGGTGGTGAAGTCGGAAGTGGTGATACTTCCTTGTAGTGAGTGGAGATCATGCTTTGTGTAGAAGATGAAGGTATTAGAAATGACCTGGTCCTCTTTTGTGTCTGGAATTGGTGTAGGACAATCTGATGCACCTAATGCATGGATTGCCACCATCAAACTTAATGCAAGTAATTTTCTGGCTTGGTTACAGTCGGCAATGTTGTATGTCACGAACAAAGGAAAATCGGGATATCATATAGGAGACCTTTCAACCCCCTAGCTCACACCTTAGTTATTCAAAGTGGACAGTGGAGAATTCTATAGTTATGTCATGGTTACTTCATTCTATGTAACCCGACATTAGCAATTCTTATGTTTTTCTATCCACGCGGAAGGAGATTTTGGATGCTGTGATACAAACTTATTCGGAGGTAGGACATATAGCTAGGGTCTATGATCTTTGCCAAGTATTTGGCAAATGAAGCAAGTTGGAGCAATCATTGTCGACTTGTTACCTACCCTTGTCGCCTATGGAAGGAAATAGACCACTGCCAGACATTTCTAGCTTGATGTCCAGAAGATGCAGCAATGTATAGAAAGCTTGTTGAAGAAAACTGAGTGTTTGAATAGTTGGCATGGTTGAACCCATAATATGAGCAGGTCTGGGTTCAACTCTTGGGAAAAAACACCACCCTTATTGGCTGAGGTTTACACTTACCTCCACAGGAAGGAGAGGCATCATGGTGCAGTTTGCCACTGTTTAGAGGTCAATCTTAGCCTCTTCTCCTCAGTGAGGAGGTAAGAGTGGTAGTGGTGGTCATGGTAGGGGAGGTTGGAGTTGTGATAGAAGATTGAGATAGGCTGAGGCATGAGCACTGTGGCTGTTCATGCCACACCAAAGAGACTTGTTGGGATCTTCATGGGTGTATCCAAAATGGGTTTGCTTGTAGTGGTTGTGGTGGTGGACCTTGTTTTGATGTTGGTAGCAGATTCCGTGCACATTCAGTGAACCTCTACGGGCACACATCAGGACTTTGCACCTCCAGTTCTTGTGACATCTGATAGTTCGGGCTTCACTAGAGAGGAGATTGAAGCTCTACAAGATTTTATGGCACAACTAAACTACTAGAGGCCCTGATCACTACATCCACCTCGTCTTTTACTCACTCAGGTACTTCAGCTTTTATCTCAGTGCTTCTATCTTTGCACCTAGTTACTCCTGGATCATTGATTCAGGTGCATCCAATCATATGACCTTTCAAATGACACCAAAATCAAGCAAAATTATTAAGTTTTGACTTCTGAAAATAGGGCTAAAAATAAGTTTCGGGATTCCGACTCTAAATAAATAAAACCTTTACTCTAATAAATAGAAAACAAAAAAATGGACCTCACTTGATCATCTATTTTTTTTTTTTTGATGATTTTGGATGCTCTTGCATCATGTCTAGTTTTGAAAAATGGGGTTTCCAGCATTAGAAGATCAGATTTTTTGTTTGGTGATTTAAGGACCAGTTGGGATGTGTATGAAACCATTTATTTTTTTATTCTCTTTACTTGTCCGGCCTTTGTCTAGATTTTCCTAGGGGCAAGGCTCCTATATCCCCTCCTGTCTAGGTGTAACTTCTCTTTATAATTGCTGATTTTTTTTTTGGGGTGGTACCAGCCACCTTCTTTTCAAATAATAAAAGCTAGCTGGTAGTCTAATTTAGATACCACTCAATGGATTTTTTTTTCTTCAGTCTACTGTACCTTTATTAGGCTCAACCTGGTAACTTGGAAGTATATGAAGCAGAGTGTCAGGGACAAGAACAATTGCCTAGGTTAAAGTAGAAGAGGATAGTTCATGCTGCTTGCAGGATGAGCGGAGTTGTGTTGGGTTTTACTGAGTTGGATGTGACAATCAAGTCTGGGCACATTCAGTATTTCACGGGATGGAAGAACAACCATTGAGTATGAATTTCACTTTGTTAAGGAGATTGTTTCCTAGGAAGTTCTTATCTGTAATTCCATGCAATTCTCTCATGTCCTTGGGCTTGATTTACAAGGTTATTATTTTTGTGTTAGACATTCAAATATTGCTACATAACAGATAGCTGTTATCAGATTTCTTGTTCAAACATGAAGCTTCATCTTCAGGGACTGTACTCAGGTTTATTTGATAGTGCATATTCACAGTTTTGTAATGGCGGTTCTGTACATGTGCATATATTCATACTTGCACATGTGCGTGGTATTCACTATTTCATTACCTCATATTTCTTCTAGAACCCTTTTTTTAGCATGTGTGTATCCATTCAAATTAAAAGCTTTTTAGTATTAAGCTATCCAAAAAATAGAAAAGAAAAGAAAGTAAAGGTTCCACTTTGTGAACTAATATAATTCTGTTCTGTTGTTTGCTCATTTGTCAATTATAAACGTACTTTACATGCTTGTGATGCTTCATGATTACTTACTTTTTATTCTTTAAATTTGGTTACTAAATTGTAAGTTGTAACATCTGATATTCATTCTTTTTGCCAACATAATTCAGGTCCCACAATTTCTTTTGGACCATATGTGGGGTAAGGGTGAGGCATGTAAAATTGTGTGCACTCAGCCCCGACGTATATCAGCGACATCAGGTGCATGCTAACTGACCATAGCTATGAAGTTCATTATTCTTTTTCATTTTTTTTTTCTTTTTCTTTCTTTCTTTCACTTTCAGTTATACTCCAGTGTACTCATATTGGAGATTTGTTGTGCATAGTTGCTGAGAGAATCTCTTGTGAAAGAGGAGAAAATATCGGGGATAGTATTGGATACAAGGTAAATTACATAACCTACCTTCATTTAATGGCATACCCGTAATTTCATATTTCAAAAGAAACACTCTGGCTGTTTAATAGAGTTTTGTAGATGATTGGGAAAGCAAGTTAACTCTTTTCTCGTGTGCTTAAAATTCTCTACTATGTTTTAGATGAATTTTGGGAATGGTACCTAAAATTTTGAAAACCATGAAAATAGTAACACAGTGCTTAGGAACATATGGAGGGTTTGACGTGAGTGCGTTGCTGCGCCTGGTTGATTTTGTCAATGCTTCATGTTAATGTATACATACATTCTCTTATGCAAACTAGTATTGGTTATATATTTTTTGGAGAGCCTTTATAAAATCTGCTTTTCCATCAGTTAAATTCTCCTTAGTTCTACAAAATGGACAGTCATATTCAAACACACGCAAACATGCACACAAACAATTCTTACATTATTTTGGATGTCAGTTTTTATTCAGTTACCCTATAAAATGCTTTTTGGCTATATTAGATTCTACTTTTAACTTGATTTGTTTGTTGCGTCATTAGATACGGTTGGAGACTAAAGGTGGGAAGCACTCATCTATTATGTTTTGCACTAATGGTGTTCTTTTGAGGGTACTGGTTGGTAAAGGCTCTGATTCATCAAAGAAAGAGGTTTCAAATGAAATCTGGAAGGATGATTCTTTTGAAATTACTCACATTATTGTGGTAATGATTCTATTGCTTTTATGACTTATTATGCCATTATTATTATTATTATTATTATTACTGTTGATATTGTTGTTGTTGGTGGTGGTACTGTTGCTGTTATTAATTATTATTTTACGATTTTGGCTAGATTGCCTTCTAGATCACTGTCTTTTGTGCTGCATTCAGTACTTTACTTTCTGACCTTTTCTTCTTTTTTGCCAGTGTTTTTTTTAATCATCCTAGATACATGAGCGAAAGAGCAGTTACTTGTGCAGATATTCGGATGTACATGCATATCTGGATAGAAACTTACCCCCATTCATGGATTTTGCATGCTTATGTATACACATATCTCCAGGGAAGGGCTGGCCCAACACAATTACATGGCAGCTCAACTGACAGTGTTTGGTTGATCACTGATTGCTGAACAATCCTTTTTTTTAGTTGGTTTTTGTGGACTTTTTGATATGTAATGATGGATTGGCCTGATCTAGATCAATAATCACATTGTTTATGACCATATAAGATTACTACTTTCTTAATCAACTGAATTTTTTAACAACTTAAAAGTACATAATGTGGTTTATATAATCATGGCTTGCTAGCTTTGCTTCCTTGTGAATTACACGAGTGATTCTGAAAACTGGATTTATTATGCGTCTAATCAGAACAAATTATGCACATCTCACTAGCCAAAACATAAGTTACTATAATTATGTTTTATCAATATATCAATTTGATGAACACTTTGAACAAGGAAACCAATGTTGGAATCTTTGTTCTTGAAAACATGCAAGTTGGACCTTTCCATGAAATAAATGAGCCAGGCTTATATGTGTTCATGCTTGTATGGACTCAGACAAACATGATGTTTCTGGAGTATAGTGATTTGTTCATTACAAGGTGGTTATGGAGCTCACAATATTCCAAAGTTATATTAGACTGTTAAATTTCCGTTTGCAGAAACTGGGTATGGAGACTAAGTCACACCATGGGCCACTAGCAATGTAACTATCCAATCTATTATCAAAATCACAACGCATTGGTCCATACGAAGGCCAGGATAGATTTTGATTCTTTTTAATGGCTATATCGGAGTTCCGAATGTGCATTGAAAATTTACAGTGGAGAAAAGTTATGGAAGAGGAAATGAAGGCACTGGAAAAAAACAACACATGGGATGTAGTTGACTTGCCAAAAGGAAAGGACCCTGTAGGGTGTAAATGGATGTTTTCAATGAAGCTGTGATTGGATGGGATAGTGAAAAGGTACAAGGCCAGGTTAGTGGCTAAGGGCTATACTCAAATTATGGGATTTATTACTAGTAGACCTTTGTCTTTGTAGCAAAGATGAACTTCACACAGATTCTGCTATTAGTTGCAGCCCATCAGGGATGGCCCTTTCTTCAACTAGATGTTCAGAATACTTTCTTACATGTACATGAGATTCCCACGAGGCTTTTAGTATGCTCCCATCAGAGGAACGTTTGCTGACCCAAGAAAGTACTATATGTCCTAAAGCAGTCCTCTAGAGCTTGGTGTGAGAGATTCTGAGGTGCAATGCTCAAGATGGGGTACAAGTAGTGTCGAGCAGATTACAGTCTCTTCGTTAAGAATTTAAATGGCAAGAGTCACCTTAGAATTGAGGTCTTTACTGATGCCGATTGGGTAGGATCATTGGCAGATGGCCAATCCAACTTTGGCTATTGCACATTTGTTGATTGTAATCTTGTTACATGGCGAAGTCAAAAACAGCCCGTGGTGGCAAGATCGATTGTAGAAGCTAAATTTTGCTCCATGGTGATGCAGGAGCATGTGGTGTGAAGAAAAAAGAAGTTATAGGGCCATGGATAGTCCCTACAATTTGTACTAGTAGTTAGAATAGTTGTTTTTTTCCTTATTGTAACAAGGCCTTTTAATGGCCAAGGGGGGGTTTTTTATATATTTTTTACTCTTTAAGGAGTTCAACGTCATAACTAAAAAGTGTTTTAGTGTAAGGTTTAGTGAGGCATGATTAGCCACTTTTTTTGAATTAATTAGACTGTTAAAACAGCCAAAGTATGGGCCCCACATGTCCTGGTCGTACAACCAAGTTGGGAGCATCTTTTGGACTATTGAAAAGCCAAAGAATAGGACCCACACCTATAGATGGATGACAGCTACATAGTTTGGCTATTTGAGAAGTCTTTTAATTAAAGAAGTGGGACTCAATATGCCAAGTCGTGCAGCCTGCTAGTTTCCAGATTTTTGGAGATCCTTATGGGACCCATTTTCCTTGGTTGGCAAGCCAAGAAGTTGGCAACCAAGAGTTCATCTTTTGTGCTTTTAGTTATTTTAGAATATGAAGTTATTTTAAATAGTGTCCTAGAATCTAGGTATTTTTTTAGACATTGGATTTTATGGCAACTTGTAAACCTATTTAAAGGCCATCTAACATATGGACTGCTAGGAGGGATGCCTGCTTGGAGTTTGAAAGAGTCCTAGAGATAGAAGAGGTGATGTGGCGGCAAAAATCCATAATGAAATAGTTAAAAGAGGGGGACCAAAATACGAAGTTCTTTCATAAGTGGCGTCCATCCGTGGATCAATTAACGATATGCACAGTTTGATTATTGGTGAAGAGAGAGTAGTGAGTGAGGAGGAAATCAAGGGGCATGTGGAAGCATACTTCAAGACTTTATTCACTGAGCAAAGGCTTTTGAGACCTAAGGTGGATGGGTTGCATTTGCCTTAGTTAGAGGATGGTATGGTGGATTGGTTGGAGAGACCCTTTGAGGAAGAGGAAGTCAAAAAGGCCGTGTGGATACTTGATGGAGACAAGACTCCAGGTCCGGAGGGATTCTCAATTGCATTCTATAAAGCCTGTTGGGAGGTAATTAAAGATGATTTGATGTTGGTGCTCTAGGATTTTCATAAGAAGAGGTTCCTTGATATGGGGAGTAACGCTTCATACATTGTCCTAATTCCTAAAAAGGAAGGGGCTGCTTGGCTATCTAACTTTATGCCAGTGAGTTTGGTGGGGAGTACCTACAGAATAATGTCTAAGTGCCTTGCATTACATCTCAAATAAGTGCTTCTCAAGATTGTATCTGAGGAGCAGGGTGCCTTCCTTCAAGGGAAAGCAATGGTTGACGGAGTTTTGTGTGCTAATGAATGCATTGATGCCTATATTAGGGAAGGCAGGCCGGGGGTGATCTGCAAACTGGATTTTGAAAAAGCTTATGATCACGTTAATTGGGATTTTTTGTTGTATATCTTGAGGCGTCATGGGTTTGGGGTTTGGTGGAGAGAGTGGATGCGGAAATGCTTCAGCTTGGCAACCTTTTCAGTTTTGATCAATGGAGTGCCAAAAGGCCACTTTGGATGCAACCATGGTTTGCGTCAGGGTGACCCCTTGTCCCTTCTCCTATTCCTATTGGTGGTTGGTGTCCTGGGTGGTTTGGTCGGGAGGGCAATTGAAGTGGGCATGCTTGAAGGCTTTGCCTTGGGGCAAGGAGAGATGGTGGTCTCCCATTTGTTGTTTGTGGATGATACCATCATTTTTTGAGACAACTCTCAAAGGCAAATAAGGATGCTTTAGTGTGTCCTAACCTAAGATGTTTTGAAGTAGTATCTGGGCTTCGGCTGAACCTGGCCAAGAGCTCTATCATAGTGGTGGAGGAGGTGCCTAATTTGTCTCAGCTTGCTTCAGACTTAGTGTAGGTAGGGCCAGCTTGTGGTGACTTATCTAGGGTTACCGTTGGGTTCTAATTATAAGCAGAGAGACATGTGGAGTCCGGTGCTTGACAGAATGCGGAAGCATCTGAATGGTTGGAAAGCCTGTTATTTGTCCAAGGGGGATGCTTACTCTAATAAAGGCGTCCTTGGCGAGTATTCCCATTCATTACTTATTAGTGTTGGTGTTGCCAGCTCGTGTGTAAATCCATGGAGAAAATATGTAGAGACTTCCTTTGGAAGGGGAAGGATGATGAAAGGGGGATGCACCTGGTGTCCTGGGATGTTGTTTGCTCTCCTAAGGAGAAAGGAGGGGTTGGTATTTGCAACTTGCAAGTGATGAACAAGGCCCTGTTATGCAAGTGGTTGTGGTGCTTTGGCCATGAGGGGGAGATTCTTTGGCGTCAGGTCATTGCGGCAAAGTTTCGTATTGAGGATGGTTGGCATCCTAAGGTGGCAAGCGGCCTTTATGGTTGCAACCTTTGGAGATGCATTATGACCCATTTGCATGCGTTCAAAGGGGGTCTAGCTTATGAAGTTGGTGATGGTAGGCGGGTAAATTTCTGGGAGGATATTTGGAGTGGAGAACAACCTTTGAGATTGGACTTCCTCGATATTTTTTCCCTAGCAGGAGACCCCACCGCTTGGGTTGAGTCCTATTTGTCGTTGCATGGGAGGAGTATTGTTTGGAATCCGGCTTTGAGGAGAAATGTGTTTGATTGGGATCTTTCGAGGGTGTCGGAATTTATGATGCGTCTGTATGGTTCGAAGGTGTGTGTGGGGGTTGAGGATCGCCGTGTTTGGTGTTCAGGAAAGGAGGGAGAGTTTTCGGTAAAATCTTGCTATGACTTATCAATTCGGCCCCTCAAGCACCGGAGCCGTGGAAAGAAGTCTGGTACATAAAACTCCCCCAAAGGTCCAATTCTTCATGTGAACAACGGCTAGGGACAAGATTTCAACTATGGATATGCTTTACAAGAAAGGTTTTTGTTTAACTAGTGTTTGTGTCCTATGCTATCAAGATGCGGAATCCTCTGCCCACCTATTTATTCGTTGCCCTTTTTAGTGGGAGTTTTGGTGCGGAGTAGCTAACTACTTCGGCGTTCCATTTATATCCCCTTTGGGCCTTTCTGATCTCCTTCTGAGTTGGCGTTTGCAAGCCTTCAACGAATTGGGGAAGAGAATTTGAAAGCTAGTCCCAACAGCGGTTTGTTGGGCTGTGTGGAGGAAGAGAAATAATAGGGTTTTTAGGGGTCATGCTGAGCCGGCGTTCCAAGTGTATAGGTGCGTGAAGGAGTTAATTTTGTTTTGGGCCAAATGTTGTAAAGGTTACACTGGGCTTTCGGAAGGGGCCCTTGTTAGGGATTGGGCGCATTCAGTTGGTGCCATCCCTTATAATTTTGGCTTTTGGTGTTGTGGTTCTGCCCCTTTGTGGGGATTTCTCATCCTCTTTGTTCCTTGCTTTTTTTCTCTTTTTAGCAATAAAATTTTTTCTTTCATTAAAAAAAAAAACAAAACGTATGAATGAAATAGTGAAGAATGTTTTGAAAATTGGAAGACACGTGTGTGTGACTAAGGGTTGCGACCCTAGCTTTCTACCTTATCTTGGGTTGAGTTGTGGACTCCCATCCCCTCTCTCTCCTCTCTTCTCCCACGAATAGGTAAGCTCCCTCTCCTCTCTTTTCTCTCTTCTCTCTTCTCCTCTGTATTCCCTTGCTGTTTTCAGTAATAGCCCCTATTTTTTCCCCACTGAACTGACCCTATTTCAGTCCATGTTGATGCTTTTCTGTCTCACGATAACAGCCCTCTTCCCTTCCCTGTTCAGATCTCTGTCAAGAACCTATTCCAGCCCCAAAATAGGCCCTTACCGTGGCCTTATCTTGTCACCAAACCCTGCCCATACCTAACCTCTTTTAGCCCACTGTATCTACATCTTTCAGCCCCTGCTGTAGCCACTGTTCTTTCCCCAAGTCTGCTGATCAGAACTTTAAAACCAGTCCTTGATCTGTCCTAACAACCTTTTACTTCCCCTGTTGACATCCCATTCGAGTACCTTATGTTCAGCCCCATAAAACCCCTTAAAAACCCCACGAATTCCCTATTGTTTTACTACAAAACAAACACCATCTGTCCTCTTCAGCCCTCCCATTCATACCTTGTTTCAGCCCTGCTTCAGTCCATATTTAGGCCCATAAACAGTCCCTACTTAGAGATCTAAATCTTCCTCAATTCTCCCCAGCAACATCTATAGAAGCAGCCATATAAATTCCCATATTTTACCCACTGTTTTGTACCCTAACAGCCTACTATCGAGCCTAACTCAATACCCAAAGAGCCACTGCTTTGTGCCAATTTTAGCCCTATAAATAGGTCTCATCTCAGCCTACACATGTCATCCATTTTTTACTGATATTTTGTGTCATATTTGGTATCAGAGCTTTGGGATTTCTCAGTTAGTTCTATCTAGCTGAAATCTCGGGAAATCCTTTGGAAATGACGGAAGTTAGAACCAAGGTTTCCCTTCCATCCAGGAAGCTATGTAGGGTCCTCATTAGTGATCGTTTTGAAGAAAACTTGATCTCTACAGGTGTGTTGGAGAAAATCCAGCAACATGAGGAATATCAAGTATATTGTGGCTGCTATGAGAACAACTGATGCGGACATTGGAGCAAGGTGGGGCTCACACATGGCCTTGTTGGGGTCCAGACGAGAAGACCATGGAGGGATACCTGATCTCACTTTAAGAGAGAAGTTCTTTGCTATTTGAGGCCTTTTATTAGAGGTTTTACTGTGTTATTTGATAGTATATGCATTATTAGAGGTTGGGATGTAGGTGGAATTTTTATTTTTGTTTTTGGGCAAAGTTGCCAAGTGTTTTTCTAAACAAATAAAAGCTGTTCGACAGCTTAGAGGAGGCTACATGATTTTGGCTTCTTCTATATTATGTGTTTAGTAAGTTTTAGGGAAGTCTTTAGTAAGAGGTCTTATTTAATTTTGGTTTCTATTTCTTTTGATTTTTTACTTTTAAAATATGAGTCCTCCATGTAATTGACACTGAATAAAAAGAATAGATTGATGAAAACGTGGGATCCCTTCTCTAACGAGTGGGTCTTCTTCTCCAAGTTCATTGATGCCAAGCTTAGAGGCCATGGATGGTGATGTCCAAGGTTGAGTGGTAGATGATTACCCTTATTGGTATCTCTTTATCTTTCTTTATTATCTTCTTTTTCTCATTCTTTATCTCTTACTTTTATTTTCTTTTTGTTCACTGGTTTTCCTCCATTAAAGAATCTGGAAAATCCTCAATCAACCAATTCTTTAAGTATCTTGAACCTGCAAAGTCCGCAGTTCCTTCTCCATGAGTTTTCTTTATGGTTTACCTTTGTGAAAGTCAAGAAAACCATATCTTAGTCCATGCAGCAACTTCCTCCCTCATTTTTCTCACTGGGTTTATTAACTTCTTCCAAGAAACCTTGATTCCCATATAGAACCTTGCGGCTCCCATACATTTAGTGTCTTGTTGTTTCAGACCTGAGAAACTAAAGCTCCTCATATTAGAAACTCTGTGGCAACACATACTTAATTTTTGCCATGTCCCAGGTTATCTAAACCAAATTCCCTTAACTAAATAACATGCGACTGCTTCAGACAACCCGTCTGTCAACTGCAGATTTGTTCCCTGTTAATCTCTTAATTCCTGTACCAATACCTTACTCAGATTTAGCCCTTCAATCCCATCTGTTTCAGTACCAAAATACCAACTGTTTTAGATCAGTAACAGTTCCAACAGAATACCAGATTACAGACTAGTGCTCCAGTCCACTATGTTGCCCCAACTAGTATTTGTTTTGTTCCTCTTTACTCCATAAACCTTATTGTTTACTCTGCTGATTTTCCCCAAGCAGAATCAGGTTTGACTTTCTTTTAACTTCAGTTTTTAGCCTCATTGTGAGTCCACATGACACCCATTGTTTGATCCTGATAAATATTACACTGTTGGGTCCTATTTAAGAACCTATTTTACCCATAAACCTGGATCTAAACCCATAGTTACCAGAGTGAGAAGCGAAACCAGGAAGCAATGCGAAAGCGAGAAGCGGGAAGCGAGGCTCAACAAATCCTCGTGAAGCGAGAAGCGAAAACCAATTAAGAAATATTTGGAGAATGGGTAAGAAGCGATTGGGAAGCAAGTAAAGTGTAATGTGGAAGTAACTTCAAACCATTAGAAAAAAAAATGTTATGAAACAACTATTAAATGAAATGAAAATAATAGGTGAATAAGTGATTTCGAGTAGGTAGTAATAAAGAAGAAGTCTATAACCAATAAGTACTTGT
>JAOXJP010183035.1:0-12416 GCA_025762735.1 Platanus orientalis
GGTCTGGACTTGTGTATGGGGTTATTACAGCATGAGGGGGGTCTACCTAGCATAAAATAAAAGGGGAGGGGGGGACCAACCTGACCGAATGGTTGTCTCCTTCTTTTCTCTTCCTTCTTCCTTTCTTTCTTTCTCTTTTCTTTCTTTCCTCTCTTTTCCTTCTTTCTTTCTCTTTTAATCATATTTTTTTCTCTCTTCTTCTCAATGAATTGGGGGGGTTATAGGTGAGTACCAAGGGGGGTGAGGTGGAGAGAGTAAATGAGTGGAGGGGAGTGGGGGTGAGGTGGTGGAAGTCTCTAGAAGGGAGTGAGGTGGTGGAAGTCTCTAGAAGGGAGTGAGGTGGAGGGGTTAACTGATTGGATGTCATAAGGAGGTGGGGGCGAGTAAGGGGGGTGAGGTGGTGAGGGGTGGTGGGGCCCATGCCAAGTGGGTAGTGGTGGTGAGGAGGTGAAAGGGGTGGTGGGGCCCATGGTAATGTGTGGTAGAGGTGTAGTGAGGGGAGGGGTGTAGGGGTTAGGGCAATGGTCCTTTGGGTCTCTACCCCTTATTTGGAATATTCTAAATGAGGGGTATAGGATTAAAAAATTGTTTTAGGGGTATTTTAGGGAAAATGACACTTTTTTGAAAAGGGTAATGATTGCTTTTTTAGATTTTTTTTCTTTACTATCTAGGTTTACTTTTTGGGGTTTTATAACTCTGAATGTTTCGAGGCTTATGAGTTTTTGCATCTTCCAGATATTTTGGTCGCAACGTTATTACCAGAATTGAATTTAGAGTAGGGTAAGCTGGTCAAAACTGACCCTGAATGGCCTCAAAATGGCTAATACCTGTGAAGGAGGGGTAAAATGGTAAAATTAATTTTTTAAAATCTTGATATGAAAGATGGCCTTCGGAGTTTGTGAGACACATGCTTTGACTATTCGTGAATCTGACATCTGAGTTAAAAACTATGTTTAAAACCCTGAATTATCCTAGACCAAATTTCCTATAGACTTGAGATAGGTTTTTCCTGGATTTGAAGTAAAAATAATGAGGATCATGGTTTTCTAGGTTTTGGAACTATGAGTCTACAAGACCTGATAGGCAGACAATCTGATTCCCAGTGAATTCCCAAAGAAAGGTCACGTAACCAAAAAATAAGATTTGTGAAGAATTGGGCCATCGAGCTATGTTGAGTCTGTGGATGGACTTATCTACTAGGGTTTTTTTGAAGATCTCAAAAAATCTAAAAAAAATGAGCCTGACCTCGAGGGATTTGGACTCCCAGAGAGTTCTCGAGGTTCACCGAGTGTTCATAGCTAATAGAACCAGTTCTACTGTAATTTAGGGGAGAATGGGGTAATTAGGGGACATTGGGTCTCTTGGGGACCTTGATATGGCTTTTTTGGAGAGATCTTGGATTTGCCTGAATGGGGCCACTAATTAGCTGAGTTTCTGATTAGTGACCGGGCTTCGGGGGCTTACCAAGGGTCTAATTTTTTAGAGAAATAGTGTATTTTGGGGATATGATGGTAAAATAGAAATTTCTCTAGACTTTTGAGAAGGCTTACAAAGGCTGAAGGAGCCTAAAAAAAGGGTAAAATAGCCTGAAGTTAAGATTTTTAGAGGTGAATGAGTAAAATGGTAATTTGCCAGCCTTTTGGTGCTTCAATGTGAGAAGGCTTATAAAAGTTGGCAAATTCAAGATGGCTTCATTATGGAAGGACTTTTGAGGGGTTCTTGAGAAAATGAGTCCAATAAGCCTCAATTAGGATTTCTGAGGGTGTAGGGGTAAAATAATAATTTGTCAGCCCTTTAGTGCTTTAATGTGAGAAGGCTTATGAAGGTCGAAAAATCCCATATGGCTTTACTATGAAAAGAGTCATTAAAGTTGAGGAGTCTTGGAAAAACTAAGTCCAATAGACTTTAGTCAGGATTTTTAAGGGTGAAGGCGTAAAATGGTAATTTACCTACCCTTTGGTGCTTTAATGTAGGAAGGCTTATGAAGGTTGGCAAATCCCAAGATGAAATGGGTTGATAGATGAAAATTTAAACCCTTAGAATCCCAAAATGTCATTTCTTAGGGTTTAGCCTAATTGATCTTTGGATAGAGTTTGGACATCATCATTGCACTTATGACTAGAATATCCATTGAGAATGCCTACCTATCTAAAGCTCAGGGGTATCTAGATTTTGGTTCTATTTTATGCTGTAATGAACCCATCTTATTCCATTAATTGACCTGAGTCAAAATTTAGGTGCTGACAGTAGTACTAACGGCCTTCATGGGTGGGTTGCTACCTACCAAATTCCTATTCTTCCTATTCAAGTCTTCCTCAGCAGCATGACAGAGTTGATGCTTTAAACCCAAAAACACATGAATGTAAAAGACACCATGGCCTCCCGAAGAGACTGAGGAGTTGAGCCCTGAGAGAAGGTGAAGAGGAGAAGAGATGAATGATTGAAAATATCAGAGCGAGAGCCTAGGGCCAAAATCATGCTCGGCCAGGAAACCAAAGTGAGGAAAACTAAGACACTATCTTAACGTGCTTGAGCCTACACTTCCCTTAACTCACCTCTAGAGTAGATCCTCATATACGTACAGGACAACCCGTCATTGAAATGGCTCGAGAAGCTCAAGACCCCTTTAGAGAAGAGATCCCAAAGGAAGTACTATCGATTTCATCGAGACTACAGTCACAATATGGAGGACTACTTTGACTTGAAAGAACAAATAAAGACACTCATCCAACATGGTCGGTTGAGGCACTTTATGATTGGCAGTCCTTAGACCCATCCAAAGACAGATGAAGGGCCCTCAGGTAATAGAGCCTTGAGCTAGAGATACTGTGAGAGATAAAGGTCATTGCAAGTGGACGACTAGAGGTGGGGAATCGAACTCTGCTCGAAAAGCCCACTCACGAAAAGTAAGAGCGCCACAAGGAGAAGTTTACTTAACAAACAGACCATGGAAGCTCCCTCGGGTCAATCAGCAAGATATCACGTTCACTGAAATAGACTCTCACAGAATACAATACCCACATGACGACGCTTTGGTAGTCATGTTGTTAATAGCCAATCATCAAACCAGGAGGGTACTTATAGACAACAGAAGCTTGAGCGACATCTTATATCTGTATGCCTTTAAGCAAATGGGATTTGGAAAAGACAAGCTCCGATCGATAATGACACCCTTGGTGGTTTCATTGGGGACAAGTTAAACCCTGCAGGGTGGTCATGCTCCTCATTATGGCTGGGGTTAGCCCTCGACAAATAACCAAGGCGGTGGACTTCCTAGTTGTTGATTGCCCCTTAACGTATAATGCCATCATCGATCGAATGACACTAAACCAAATGAAATCATTACTTCCACCTATCACTTGTTGATGCACTTCTCGATCGAGGGGGGAGTCAGAGAAGACAAAGGTGACAAAATGACCACCTAAGAGTGTTATATAGCATCTCTGAGAGTTAAAGAAGCGAAGAAGACCCTCAACATTGATGACCTGGAACAGAGAGACACTTGACAAAAGCAAATTGGGCCCATGGAAGACTTGGATGAGTTGAACATTGACCCAGATAGACCAAAGCGAACTATCCAAGTCAGGAAGAAGCTCTTAGAGGAATTAAAGCTTTGTTTACAGAAGTTCCTCACCACATATAAAGACGTCTTCACATGGACCTATACCGACATGCCTGGAATTAATCCGAAGGTGATTACCCATAGGTTAAGTGTCGACCCTTTAGTGAAGCTGGTTTGGCAGAAGAAGAGGACCTCTGCGGTTGATAGAAACCAAGCATCACGGAGGAAGTAGACAAACTAGTAAGGATTTGATTCATAAGGGAGGTCACCTACCCCAACTAGATAGCCAATGTAGTCCTTGTCAAGAAGAGTAACGGGAGGTGAAGGATGTTTATACACTTCACCGACCTCAATAAGGCCTACCCCAAGGATAGTTTCCCATTCCCAAGGATAGATTCACTAGTAGACTCTACCTCATAACACACACTACTCAGTTTTATGGATGCTTTCTCTAGGTACAACCAAAACCAGATGGAGAAAGAAGACCAAGAAAAAATATCATTCATAACAAACAGAGGGATATAATGCTACAGTGTCATCCTGTTTGGGTTAAAGAATGTAGGGGCCACCTATTAGAGATTGGTAAACCAGGTGTTCAAAGTGCAGATTGGGAGGAACGTGGAAGTTTACATGGATGACATGTTGGTAAAGAGTTTGAGAGCCAAAGAGCATCTAGATGACTTAGAAGAAACCCCTCAACACATTGGGAAGGTACCAGATGAAACTTAATCCATCCAAATGCTTATTTAGGGTGTTGCTAGGAAAGTTCCTAACCTTTATGATTTCTCATAGAGGAATCAAAACCAATCCTGAGAAGATAAAAACCATATTTGACATGAGGCCCTCACATACCACCAAATAAGTGCAACGGTTAGCCGAACAGGTAACAGCTCTGAGTAGATTCATTTTCAGATCCACAGACAAGTGTTTTCCTTTCTTTTGCCTCTTGAAGAAACCGTTTAAATGGACCAAGGAGTTTGACTGAGTGTTTCAAGACTTAAAAGAATATTTGGGAGCCTGCCACGCTTTGGTTAGACTATCCAAGGAGAAGACCTTTACTTATACTTAGCTGTGTCTAAGGTATTCATGAGCTCTATCTTAGTTCAAGATGAGGAGCGTATCCAAATGCTAGTGTACTATGTCAGGAAAGTCCTCCACAACGCTGAACTGAGGTATCCACCTTTAAAAAAGTTGGCTTATACGCTGGTGACCACAACGAGGAGGCATAGACCTTACTTCCAGGGTCATCCTATAGTGGTGCTGACCGATCAACAGTTAATAGTAGTATTGCAGAGGCTAAAAGTTTCGGGGAAAATGGTCAAGTAGGCTATAGATCTTAGAGAATTTGACATTCGTTATCACCTGAGGACCACAGTAAAGGGGAAAGGGCTTACAGATTTCCTAACATAGCTGACCCCACTAGAACCAGACGAGGGAGCCCTACCAAGGGCGAGCTTGGCCCTGCACATGGATGGATCCTCAACCGCCTTAACCAGTGGTGTCGGCCTACTCTTGATTGCCATGAAAGGGATCAAGATCGAGTATGCGATCCAACTCCGGTTTAAAGCAACAAACAATGAGGTAGAGTATGAAGCACTAATCATCGACTTAAATGACGTTGAATAGGTTGGAGCCAATCGACTCATTGTCTACACCGATTCTAAGTTGGTCGAAGGACAATTGATGGGTGAGTATGAAGCTAAAGAGGACCAGATGCAAGGGTACCTAACTAAGGTAAGAGGTATCATACCCCGATTTGACAAATTTAAAATTTGGCATATCCCCAAAAATCATAAACGTACACGCCGATCGACTCACCCAATTGGCATCTAATGATAGATACATTACAACAAACCAACTATCAGTGGGCCAATTCACTGAACCAAGCATAGAGAGTGTGACAGTTGAGAAAATTTGGATGAATGAAACAATAGACAATTAGACCACCCTGATTGCATAGTTTCTTAGAACGGGAGAGCTCCCACCAGACAAAAGAGAGGCTAGAAAGATCAAGCTCAGAGCTAGCCGATATATCCTGATAAATGACATCTTCTACAAACGGAGTTTCACCATGCCATACTTAAGGTGTTTGTCACTGTCAGAAGCAGACTACACCATGAGGGAGATCCATGAGGGAATATATGGAAATCACTAGGGTAGTCGATTATGAGTACAGAAACTTATCTGAGTGGGGTATTATTGGTCAACCATGCAAGAAAACTCAGCAAATTATGTTCGAAGGTGCAACAAGTGCCAGAGGTTTGCAAACATACCCTGATAATCCACCAAGGAGCTTACACCCATCACGGGACTGTAGCCCTTTGCTCAATGGGGAATAGACATAGTGGCCCCCATCCCTATAGCAAAGAGGCAAATGAAGTTCCTTGTAGTAATTATTGACTATTTCACCAAGAGTGTAGAAGTTGAAGTGTTGACAACCATCACTGAGGAAAATATATGAGACTTTGTTTGGAAGTCCATAGTGTGTCAATTTGGCATCCCATAGGTGATAATCACAAACAATGGAAAACAGTTCAACAACCGGCACTTTTGAGAATTCTGCTTTTAGCTAGGCATCAAGAACCACTTCTCTTCTCTAGTGCACCTTCAGGCCAATGGTCAAGTGGAGGTAACCAACAAAATAATACTGAAAATGATTAAGACCAGACTTAGAGCATCGAAGGGTTCTTGGCTTAAGGAGTTACCTAGGGTCCTGTGGGAATACAGAACTACCCCACGAAGCCCCACTGGAGAGGCACCCTTCGCTCTAGCCTTTAGAAGTAAAGTGGTCATACCCATTGAGATTGGTCTGGCAAGTCTTAGAACCTAACAACCAGAAGTTGAGCAAGCAGAGAAAGAGCTACGATTAAACCTGGACCTTATGGAACAAAGGAGAGCTGAAGCATCACTCTATATGATAGCTTATCAATAGAGAATGGTGAAATACTACAACGCAATGGTCCGATCGAGGGGATTTGACAATGAGGATCTGGTCCTCTGTAAGGTGAGCATGACGACATAACTCCCAAATAATGGCAAGCTAGGGCCCAACTGGGAAGGGCCATACTGAGTGAGCAGGTCCTCCTGAGCGGGTGCCTATTACTTGGAGACCTTGGATAAAAAACCCCTACCTATGGAACATTAAGCAGTTGAAAAGGTATTACTAATAAGCATGTAATTTTGGTTATGGAATAAAAAATTCTTGTATTTGCTAATGTGTGTAGCACAAACAATTTATAATGAATCCCAAACAATGTTGGAAGGATGGACTAACCATGAAAATGGAAAAGTCTAGAAAAACTATCCTCGGTCTACAATAATCTACACTAAATCCCCAGCGGTGTTGGAAGGACGGACTAACCATGAGAATGGCTAAGTTCGAAAAAATGACCCTCGGTCTACAATGATCTACAATGATTCTCGAGTGGTGTCGGAATGATGGACTAACCATAAAAATGGCCAAGTATGAAAAAATGACCCTCGGTTTACAACGATCTACAATGAATCCCGAGCGGTGTTAGAATGATGGACTAACTATGAGAATGGCTAAGTCCAAAAAAATGACGATCAGTCTATAACGATCTATAATGAATCCTGAGCAGTGTCGTAAGGACGAACTAACCATGAAAATGGCCAAGTCCAGAAAGTCTACAATGATCTACAACAAATCTCAAGGGATGTCGGAAGGATGGACTAACCATGAGAATGGTAAGTCTGGAAACCCTTGGTCTACAACGAATTCGTAGCAGTGTTAGAAGGACAGACTAACCATGAGAATGGCTATGTTCGAAAAAACAACCATCAGTCTACAACACTCGACAATGAATTCCGAGCAATGTCAAAAGGACAAACTAACCATGAAAATGACCAAGTTCAGAAAAATGACCATCTGTCTACAAATGATCTACAATGAGTCCTGAGCAGTGTCGAAAGGATGGACTAAACATGAAAATGACTACATCCAAAAAAATGACCCTCAGTTTACAAAGGATCTACAACAAGTGTCGAGCACTAACAAAGACGGCCCTAGTTTACAAAAGCCTTAAAACTAAGAAAAATTCACACAAAGCAACCATGAAAGATAAAAAGTCGTTCCATTCAATATATATAAGAAAAATGGGGGGGGGGAGTTAGGCCCTTAGCCTATACAAAAAAAAAGAAAAAAAAGGAGGCCTTCGGCCTGTACGAAAAAGGAAAATGGCCCTCGGCCCATACAAAAGGAAGAGAGTGAAGATTCCTGTTTAAGGCTAAGAAGTGACTTCATCCACCCCCTGGGCCTCGCTCTCCTTTACAACCTCTCCCTCGCCTTCGATCTCAATACCAATAGAGTTCGTCTCGTCCATCGCATTGAACATGGACAGATTAAGTGAAGGATACTCCCTGAAAGCATGCCAGCGAAGAGTCTCAAATCCACTTAGGTAATACTCTGAGGTGGCATCCTCAAAGGCCTTAGAAGATTTGAAAGCAACTACCGCAGCCTTCTCCCTCTCAACCTCTACAAACGCCCATAGGTCGTCAAGAGCCTTTTGTAGAGCTTTAACCCTCGTCCTCTTGGACTCCAGTTGGTCGCAGGTCTCCCCCAGGGTGGCCTCAGTCCCTTTCATATCATTCTTCGTCTTAGCGAGTTTCTTCTGAAGACCGGTCAAAATCGGCCTAGATAAACTTCTTCTGAAGCTTGTCTATGTGAATTTCTGAGTTGAGTTAACAACTGGATATGGCAGCGACCCTCGTTAATACCTATAATAGACGAGGAAAATGGTCACCAAACAAAGAGCATAAAAGATAATGAACAAGGATGGAGACCAACATCAACATGTACCTTTCCCACTTCGAAAAGGGTCCCTCTAGCCAAGGAAGTAAAGGAGGTTCCCTTGAAACTGTCCAAGTCCTCGTTGGAGAGGATCGAACTTAGGAGGCTAACGACAATATTGGTGTCATTGAGGAGAGGAAGGGTTATCCCTTTTCCCTTGTCTCTTTGCTTGCTAGATCTATACCTCGAAAGATCAGCGATGCAGTCGTTGAAGTTGGGGAGGATGTCAAGACCAACCTCCAAATCCACAACAGAGGGGGTAGGAGGAGCAGGAATAAGGGACTAAGCCAGGGTAGTGGTAGCAGATGTCTCTTTGGGTCTACCTTTCTCGATCGCTTGGTGTAGACTGAACCGAGGACGTTTGTTCACAGTTACAGAGGCATTCTTAGCCAAGACCCTGACTAAGGCTCCCTTAGAAGGGGAGCAGACATATATGAGAACACACGCACATTCGTTGTACAAATTGAAGTTAAAAGAAAAAAATGCATATATAGAATGAAGAAGAAAAAAAGCTTTAGAAGGGGAAACAACTACAAAATAACCTGATGACTGAGCAGTGCCATCGGTGCGCTCAAGCAAAGGAGGTTCGGGATGCTTAGTTGGAAGAACCTGAGGACGTTCGGCCAGAAGAGGCTTGGGACCAAATATGTATGATGAAAGTGACTTTGGATTCACCAAGATTGAGTAATCTCTACTAGGATGAGCAAAGGTGTGATCCAACCGAGAGTGCTCCTCCTCAGACAGTGGCAACAAGCTCAAAAATTAGTCTGATCGAGGCTAAAAAAAGAAGATGAAGAAGACAAGGCAACAAAGTTCACCTGCTCAATGAGGTTCTCCCCATATCTTAGGGACGCTAAAGACTTGGTTGGCAGCTCTTCCTAGGAGTGAGACTCCCATCCATCCCCAGAGACAAAATGAATCTCTTCTTCTAACCCCTATTTAAGGTTGGAATACCTGTGATTAGGGCTCTATCATGTGTTTGAGTGGTAAAATACCACAACCCTGAGAAGAGTTCTATAGCCTTATAACAGTAAAAGAACTCAGGAATTATCAGATGATCCTGACCACCACTGTAAGCGGGCCATAAAGCCATGCAAGCAATCAGGATCCTCCACCCATTCTACATGAGCTGGCCAGGGGCAAGATGAAGATGGGACAGGAGTTGACGAACGAATAGAGGTACAGGAAAGTGAAGCCCTTCCTCAAGCGCCTTCTCGTAGAAAGAAGCCTCACCGAGGCTATAAGCGTAGGCCCACTCACTCGGATTAGGGACCCTCAACTTAACTTGGGGAGGAATTTGAAAATTTTAGTGAAGGTCATTAAGTCTGTTGACAGAACATAGAGGCAACCCCTTGGGAAAAATATGGAAGGTTGGCAAAGCAAGACCACCTCGTTGGATCTGAAGGCTCAGCAGACTTGGGAGGATCCTCTCGGGCAAGGTTATGGTCTAGGGCTATCATAGAATTAGAAGACTTAGTATCGATACTCATACGACCGATGGCGTAGATTACGCCGACTGAGGGACTAAGAACTCCGAGGAGTTCATTAAAAAACCCGGTTGAGGAAAGAAAAATTAATCGATAGGACACCCACATCAAGGGTATATTGTCGTACTCTAAGAAAAAAGCAAAAGAGAACAAAATGAAACCCTAGTGGGGCCCTAATAGGATCCAGGGATGGATGACCGACACTAGAAAGAAAAGGGGAGAAGAATTAACTAAAAACAGAAAGAAAATAAAAAAAAGGAATAGATGGTTTACCTCTGGATGGATGAGAAGACGAATCCCCCCTTCAAAGAGCTCCAGCCACAAGAAAGAGAGTAAACTCGAAGACTCAATAGGAGCGAATTTGTGAATTGGGAGAGTTGGGCGGTAAACCGATTGTATTTATAGCAAATGTCTCCCACACCTCAACTGTCGGATCATCCCACGCATCATTCACTGTCAGATAAATGCACTAGTCAAGAAAAAATGTCTGTGGAAGTGATAGGTTGTACAGGAAAATAATGATGGCATGGGGCTCAATAAAACGAGAACCGAAGCGACGACATGCTAAGCGTCTCGAGCAAACTTTCATATTTCCAATGCCTGACCAAACTGGCAGGCTAGGGAATGAGGAGGAAGATGATGGTGATGTATTTAGCTTGAGAAATAGCTTGAACGAACCGATTGACTCAGACCATAGGACACTCCTAATCGGCTACCATGGTTGGGTTAACCAGATTAAATTCAACACATGGCACTGGTGACAAGAAAGACACTGTAAGGGATGTGCACTGACTAAGTGGTGGAAATGACATGAGCTATCGTAGGTTGAGCCCTCTAATGCTGACCGAGCATTATAGGTTAGTCTGAACATTATGTTGACTGAGCACCACATGTTAGCCTGAGTGTTATGCCAACCAACCACCACTAAGCGACTGAAAAACGACCGTAAGGGTGGGCAAGCCTCGTCCTACCAAGCAAGACCCACAACCATGTTTTCCCTAACTAACTTAGGGAATATTCTTGACAAGATCATATGGCCTCATAAAATTCGAGGTAACAAAATTGTAACAAAAAAAGCACACACCCGTAAAAGGGATAGAAGAAGAGAAAACAAAGTAAATGAAAAAACTGAATACAGTAGAGAATAAGGTATCTTAGAAGACTGACTTGATTGTTAGAGTGGCAGAGGCTGGCGCCACACTGGCACTCCTCACTTGTTATTTGTAGGCGAACCCATCTAGGAACCCCTGGAGGAAGACGATCAGGTGACCATCTCGGTGAGCCGATTCCTGGTATCATCACTAGTATTTATAAAGAATTCTAAAAGAATTTCAAATGTATTTTATATAGTTGTACACTGGAGAGTTTCCTAAACAAAAGGAGCAACAACTATATTCAGAATATTCATGAATATTATAGGGATATACAACTTGTCAAGATCTTCTTTAACTGAACATGGTAAGTCAGTTCTAAGATCTTCTTTGCACACTATTTTGGATGGGTTATTGTTATCCACATACTCTGCTTTGGCATCTGTGTCATCATGCTCTTTATTGAGCGTGAATCATATCAAGCCATAAATCTAGTAGCAGTGTTAAAGCACTTTGACTTGATGAGATCATAAATGTTTTGCTTGATAATTATATATAGAATTTTGTATAAAAAAAGATGCGGAACCTCAAATTTTCTAACAGACAGTTTTCCAAAACCAGCTGGTTTGCTAAAAAACCTACCAAGTTGACCATGCCAATTCACTTCCTAGTCCAATCCAACATGAACGGTTTTGTGTTTAAAGGGGCGAGGCTAAACTAGGTTAAATAACAACAGTAGTGTTAAGCTAGTCCATAGGACCATGATGAGTCCCAAGTGTTTAACCTTTGGATCATTTAATCTTAGTACAAATTCAGGATCCCAATGGTGGACACCTAACAGTCTGAGTACGGCCTTAGCTTTTTCTTCTAATAACAATGGTTCCAAGCCAAGACTTGTAGTGTACTCTATACAACATGGAAAAGAAAAACACATTCCAAGTTATCTCCTATGTGATTATAGCTTCTTGGATTTTTCCGACGGGATTTCCTAAATCATCCCTCTGACGTCTAAGATATTGAGGGAAATTTATAAAGATATCATAAATGCATCAGTCTCATTCATATATATATATAGTCTGATACTCGATGGATATTTACATGTTTTATCCATCTCCATATTTATTTTTTATCATATACGGATTCAGATATATCCTGTTACAAAAACCCTAGAAATAAAAATAATAATTTGTTTCTTCGTTGACACAGCTGTTGTGGTTCTTTCAAAAGAGAAAAGAAGAGGAAGAAGAAAATAAAAGAGGAAAAAAAAAGAGAGAAGAAGAAGAATGAGAAGGAAAGAGAAGAAAAGATGGAGATTGAAGAACAAAAATAGAAAGGAGTAGCAGGAGAGGAAGAAGAAGGAAAATGAGAAACTATGAAGGGCGAGAAAAAATTACCTGATGTCTTGTTGCATCGTTGTCACCTAATGGTAAGTCTTAGAGCATTCATATCTGGTTATGCATATTTTA
>JAOXJP010183046.1:0-12416 GCA_025762735.1 Platanus orientalis
TTTTTTTTCTTTTTTTCTTTTGTAGGATCATAGTAGAATTGATCAAGATCACTTGGATGATTTTGGATTGTAAGATCCCTCAATCCAAGATGAGATCCTACTACAATCCTATAATCTAAGATCCAGGTAAGGAGTCGGATTGATTAGATGATATAGAATCGTAGGATTGTAAGATCTTACGATCCGGATCGGGATCTTGATAACCATGGTTATAGGTGGCAATGTTAGATATGACCTATGACCCAACACGAAACCCGACGAAATAAGTGGGTTTGGGTTGACTGTAAACATGTTTCGGGTCATGGCTAATAAATGGGTCAGGTTTGGGTTGACCCAAATAGTTGTATACCTTTAACTTGACACAACACGAATTTAACCCATCAACATGAATTACCACATAACCTATGAATCCGACACAAACTTAGGATTCACTGTAAATGTGTTTTGGGTCAAAGTAAGTCAACCTGTGTTGACATGATTAATAAATGGGTCGGGTTTTGGTTGACCCATATAGATGTATACCCTTATCTGGACTTGACCGGCCAACACGAAATGCCACCCCTGCATATAGGTTGGATATAACAACCAGACTGAGTTAAGCCCAGCTAAACCTGAGTCATATCCCCTGTATCACCCTTACCGTGTTCCACATGTTCGACAGACACAAAGGGAATGGGGCCCCCTACAAAAAGTGTATAGGCCCCACCCCCTTGTGTCTTGTGGAACATACCAAGGGCGATACAGGGGATATGGTTCCAGCTAAACCGAGCTGAGTCTAACATTCTCTCAAAGAGTTGACCTAGCCTAATAGTAGCCATCTAATAAAAAACCTCATTCTTTGGACCAATAAATAGTTCAAACAAAAGATTTCACAAATTTTTTCACTGAATCAAACAGCCGCAGTCATCCGACGTAGTCAAAACGCACTACTCATGCTGGGTCAAAATGCAGCATTTGTGCAGCGCATGTAGAATGCATGTCTTTATGAAAAAGCCATGGATTCTTTTCACCTCTCCTTATCAAGGTACTTTTCTTCTTCTAAATAAAGTGACTTGTCTGGTCTAGAAAAAGAACAAGAGGGTACGTAAAATGTAGTAAAAACTAAAGTGGAGGGTGGTTCAACATACCAGCTGGTTCCCAAAGTCCAATACGGCGGCCGAGAGGATCTGAATGGAGAGTAAGACTCTTAGCATCTTACTTACTGGTCTTGCATAATCTGCCCATTTAGTGTTTCAACTTGTCACACTCACATCTGTCAAGAAATTTGGTTTGGAAACCTTCACTCATTTTTTCGTTCACTTAAAAATGGTCAGCTGTGGCTTGCGGCTTAAAATTTACGCAGATTAACCCAGTCTTTTCTACTTTGACTATTAGATGAATCACGTTGAAAAAATGATAACTGGAATTTTCAATTACATATACATGCATGAGACACATTTAGTTGAACTTTAGAGGCAAAGAACAGGAGGATGGTAATTAGCCATCCAACGGCTTTTATAAGGGCCGGTTGAATAGAACAGCCCAAAGTTTTAATGTTATAGCATTACCATTATCACTATTATATTAACAATTAATAGAATATGTATTTGTGAAAGAATATTTAGTTGACATGTGCCTATAGAGTAGAGATGGCACAACGGAGAAGTCGGGGTGCCAAACCCAATAGCAATTACACAATGAATTGCTTTGATGCCTGCCCCTCCCCCACGAGGGGTAGTGCAAGGAAAGTCTGTGGGTGTTGTACCATAGGCCCAGGTTCAAAATCTGTCTTCACCTATTAATTAATTAACCACTAACATTACCTATTAAAAAAAAATTTGATGAAAATAAATGTGTTGAACCCTAGATGGGTCAATTGTTTCAACCAAAAAAATTCATAATATTGTTTCATGGTATAGGAGCCATGGTTCTTGCGGAGGCTCTTGTAGTGTTTTTTTACTTGTAATTTTCTCTAGTGTTATCACTTTATGCTTATACCTTAATATGCAATAATTTACTTGGTTATATTAATGAGGTCATCGATCATTCCACCATCAAAGTTCATCCTAAGAATAGAAAAATTGATCAATGCTTTTTAATTGCTTGAATGCTACCCTCTCACCAGCTTGAGAATGATAATGCAATAAATATTTCTAGTTCTACGTACTCTAACTTATCCTTTAAATTGGAATGGATTGTTATATATGTTGTTTTTTGAATTTCCATTGTTGGAGATTCAAAATATAAAAGGTATTATCTTTGTTGCAGATTTTATTGATTTCTTTTATTAAAAATTTTATCGTCTGTTATTTCCTTGTATCTCTAGCCTTATTGCTACAATAAAGAGACATTATTTCTTTTATGTAATGAGTTCTTTCCTAGTCTAAGAGACGTGTTACCTATTTTGTGAAGAGTGAGGTTAGGCCTCTCTCTTAATAACGTGTGATGCTCATGCTGAATATAGAAGCTTATTCAAGGGGTGTATTAATGGCCCACAAGAACGAGGAAAGAAGACTGCCGTTGGGAGGCCCATAATAAGTAAAGCCCCAACTTAGAATGAATGAATGATGATTAATGCTAAATAAGGGGAGGCTACTGTTGGGATTCTTCTATATAAAAGAAAGCCCGAATCACAGTGTTTCTTTCTCCTTCTTGGTAAGGAACAAAAGCTTAAATCAACTAGAATGAGTTACATTACAGTGTTAGAAGACATTACAGACCTACAATGATACACTTCCTTTTCTACTATTTCTATTTTGGAATGATTCGCTCACTCATGCTCGTTCACCTCTTTCCTTTTATGTTATTTCTATTTTTTTTAGAAATATTAAATTCATTATGGATTACTATAGGCTGTTTTTTCCTTTCTTGTAACTTTTTTTTTAGTACTAAGAGTGCTATATGATTGTAAGCTTACAGGTTATTTGAAAAAAAAAAAGTAAAAAATAACATTAATCAAAATCAAAGCATTATCTCTTAATAGAAGTCCCTCACCATTGAAGTGAGCTTTCTCTTAAGTCTCTTTTTTATTTATTTTTGTGCTTGATAGAACTTAGGTTCTTATCAACTTGATATTAGAATGATAATTTATTGAGGGTTTGATAACATTGATCTCAAAATATGTTGTCATTTAAGTTTAAAGCCTTAGAAGCAAAGCGAACGGCAAAGATAGTTGCAAGGTTGGAGGTGTTAGAAGCAGAGTTCGATTCCTTAAAATCCATGAACAAATAATTGCTTTTACAAAACATCTTATATCAAAGTTGATCATCACCCATAATAAACCTGACTTTGCATTAGGATCTATCGATGTCCTCAAGGATTTATACGAACAAGACACCACAACCGTCCACAATCGTCATATCACAAACAAGATGACGAAGAAGGGTAACAAAGCCTTGTGATCATTGAAGTTCCCATTATTATTAAAAGCAGTGGAATCCTACGATCATTAAATCACATGAGAAAGCTTTTGCACCCCAAGATTTGATTGATGTTGCCCCTAATTTAAAGATGATCGATGATCATGAGGATTGATTCTTTAATTTAAAAAAATGCTTTGAGAAGAGTTCTTGGTTGATTATGAGACAAGAAAATGTCTCATCTTAGAGGTGGATAAAGTTTATAACACATATAATCAAGTCATTGATCGTGTGATTATCAAAGGAGAAATTAATAGGAAGGATGCTCTAATTATGATCCGATTTATGAAAATGTAGGACCTTGGTAGATTAACTTTTTAGTACTACAACCTTGAGGATAATGTTGATTTTGAGGGCAAGGGAATGATACACTTCATTTTTTGTTATTTCTATTTAGGAATGATTCGCTCGCTTCTGCACGCTTACCTCTTTCCTTTTATATTATTTTTATTTCTTTTTAGGAAGATTGAATCCATTATGGATTGCTATGGGCTATTTTTTTTTCCTTTTTTACAATTTCTTTTTCTAGTGGTAAAAGTGCTATATAATTGTAAGCCTACGGGTTATTTGAAAAAAGTAAGAAATAACATTAATTAAAACCAGAGCATTCGCTCTTAGTGGAGGTCCTTCACCCTCAAAGTGAGATTTCTCTCAACTCCTCTTTTTTATTTATTTTTTGTGCTTGATAAAACTTAAGTTCTTATCATACAAAGATTTAGAGATGAACCAGAAAACATCTTCTTCCCTACTCTCACTTTTGCAAATTTACATTGGTATTTTTCATTGGATTTTCTAGAATTGAAACCTATATATCTATTTCCATTACATGTGCTTCTATCATTGTACAGACCTAGGAACATCCATCATTGAATCCTAAGGCAATGACTGATTGGAAGCCTTATTGCACTAGCCAGAGATTGAAGGTGATGAATATTGCTTAAGGACAATGTCCACAGATGTGCATTGACACCAATCCATAAGCTTTCTCTTACTTTCTTCCTTTACTTTTGCGGTATTCATATATTGACATTCTTGTAACCAATAATCATAATCACATGATGTTAGTGCTCACAAGTACCATACTATATCGTTCTTGTTCATGTGTCATATCGAAATTAAAGTATATATGATGAAAAGGATATCAATCCAATCTTAAGTACTTAAAATAATGGGGATGTCAACCTGAAATAGGATTGTCTTAAGTAACGAAAGAAAGTTAACTTAAAGACATCTAACTATATATTTATAATGTATGTAGAAAATAATATGGCATATAAATTCCAAGTGAAAATAAAAACAAATAAGAATTTTGTATTATTAAATTTTGATAAAAATCCTTGAGAGAGGCAAGCGTGATCTTAGGGATCAAGATACAAATAACTCTTCTGAACCGATGTTAAATCGATTACACTATATAGATAAAATGATGGGGAAATTTGAACACTATCTGGTGTCTATGAGATGACTACAACATACATTTGAAGTATATTGTTGATGAACTAGTTACTCAAATAGAGTATGCTAGAGCAATAGTTAAAATACCGAGCAAGTCCTAGGCATCCTAATGTAGTAAGTGCTATGGGTAGACTTAGTAAGTATACCTATAATTACAATTATGCATATTGGACTACTATTGCGAGTTTGTTTCAATACATAAATGACACAACTAATTATAGTTTTTATTATAGTGGTTTCTCTGCAGTGCTTAGAGGACAGTACGATACGAATTGGCTATCAAAAACTCTAGATTCAAAATCTAGGACTGGTTGTGTGTTTACACTTATTATGGTGTTGTCTCTTGAAATCAATCAAGAAAACATTTGAAATAAAGGCTGAGCTTATCGCCTTAGAGAAGGCAAGAGCTGAAGCTTAATGGTTAACAAATATTCCACCATGGACTAGGTTAGTCTAACAGTGTTTATGCTAGACAACGATTGTTGGAGCTAAAGATGGTATGTCTAATGTGAACAATAGGCATTTATGCCTAAGGAAAAATATAGTGCAAAGTTTGTTGAACAGTGGTGTAATATAATTGAATTTTGTGGGATTAGAAGGAAATTAAATTGATCAGTTGATAAAGTCACTAACTAGAAAGTTGATAATGGATACAATGAAGGGGATCGGACTGATAGCCCAATCATTGAGTTTATAATGTTAGTGCAATCTATGATTGGAGATCCCATGAAGTTGATTCAAATGGATAAGTTGTAGGATAACTCGAATAAAACTATCATGTGAGCTTTTTCTCTGAGTCCCTTCTTATGGTGTAGATAGTGTAGATCTACAACACATATACAGTTAAGTTTTAATATTCTTAATGAATTTATAGCTCTTAAGGGTGGTGCATTTAGTTGTAGTATGCAACCAATAAATTCACCTATGTGAGTGAAAATGGTGTTGCTTCCTATGAGAACTTGGAGCTGCTTAAGAGTGGTGGATTTAATTGCAGTAAACAACCAATAAGTTCACCTATGTGAGTATGCAAATTGTTCCGCTTCCTTGGAGAACTTGATCAAGATCTTTATAGAGCTCATGAAAACTAGGAACGACACATGACCGTAAAGCATCACACCTTAAAAAATTGTCAATGGATGCAAGAATTGGATAGTCGGTACATGTATGAAGACTGGTTCAAAAGATTTTACTCTACCGGGCTTTAGTAAACCCCGCCTCATATATCCTAAATACTAGTTCAAAGTCCAAGATACACTAGTATCATTGCATACAGTCCTAATTGGTTATGACTCTAGTTTATTTATTTTATTGTATTTAATATTTTGAATCTATGGGGAAAATGTTGTAGTTTGAATTTCCATTCTTGGAGATTCAAGAGAATAAAAGGTATTATCTTTATAAAGATTTCATTAATTTCTTTCATTAAAGAATTTATTAATTGTTATTTCCAAATCTTTCTTGCCTTATTGTTATAATAAAGAGATTTGTCACTTTTATGTAATGAATTCTTTTCTAGTCTAGCATATGAGACGTTAGCTCTCTTGTTACCTATTTTATGAAGAAAGACATTAGGCCTCTCTCTTACTAACGTGTAATGTTCATGCTGAATATATATGCTTAATCAAGGGCTGTTTTAATGGCCTTAATGTTCCACAAGAATGAGGAAGAAAGATCCACTACTGGGAGGCCCATTTTTTGATCGACAAAGAAAAAAAAGTTTATTAAAATGAACATAAGAAGCAAAGACTACCACAAACACCAGCAACATGATGGGTACTGCAGCTACATAGACGAAAGGAAGATCAACTCATCCTAGCCTAAAACCCAATCAACATATTTTACATCTTTGAAAAGGGGGCTGTGAGACAACCAAGAAAAGAAAAAGCCATCATAGCATCAGGCAATGTGGAGAGATCAACCCAACATATAAAAAAATGTAGGCATTTCAATCCATCCATATAATCCAACACACAATGGTTGGGATTCCCATTTGGAGAACTTTCCCTCTACTTGATAAGTCCTCCACCCTCTCATGGCACCACACAATTCGACATGCATCCTCATGGAGAGTGACACCACCCAAAACCTCTGGAATCTACAACAGAAAAAAAAAAAACCTCTAAATCAAGTAAACAACCTTACAATGGAGGAACAAATGAGTAACTATTTCGTGTCAAAGAAACACATACAACAATGATTAGCCAAATGAAAGCCCTGGTGCATTAGGTTATCCATCATAAGAATGCGACCCCATTACACCAGGTGTTAACACCATAATTTGGTCTGATAGTTCTTACCCGATTCTAGACATGAATTAGGCCTTACTAGAGCCCACATTCTATTTCCAACACTCAAGGATACAAAATTTTTCATCTTGGAAGCATTATGTTTTCTAGGACTTCATCATTTCATGTGTAGAAACATCCAAACTTATCACCTCACAATCTAGGCCTAACTCAAAAAGGCCTAGAACCCTCCCTCTTAGGCATGGATTGGGGCTTTCCTAAGCCCACATTCAATTCCTAATAGTCCCGAGTACTAATCCTTCTAATCGTAAGTGTTGAGATGTCCAAATATCTATCATTTCATATGTTGTAACTTGCCCACCCTTCATCTCCATCAAGAGGCTCTTTCTTAAGTCCAAGATAGGGTAAAAAGTGTATATGGGATACTTAGATCACCATGATGTCATGCTCAAATGATCATATGGACCTTATAAATGTCTTTAACATAGTGTCAAACCCTTATCTAATGGTTGGATTTCTAATTGGAGACTCGAATCATACTATTTGGGCTAAGTACCATGTTAATCACATACTAGGTGTTACATGGGATCATATGAGACAAATTCTAGAAATCTATAGAAATAGAGGGTTTCAGAAATACCCTTTAACAAAAACTCTAATGATCCTCAAACTGTAAGAGGACAAACAAAACCAAGAATTCCTTTATGATACTTCAAGGGTTTTGATCCAATTATAAATAAAATGATATCATCCTAATTTGGAGGACTCTCTCATTCCTAAGACTTCTTACCTAAGAAATTTGAGAGAGCCAAGAGAAGAAGAATAGGAAGAATCAAGTTCAAGTGTACATCAATTTAATTCTTGGAGGAGCTAACTCCTCCCCAAGTATGTTAATTCTTCTCTTGTGGTTGTAGAATTCTTAGCCGTACTGTCGCACCCTGAAACTCATACTAGAAGGGCCATGAATTTCAACACATTGACATTAACACCTATCATTCATATCCTGTATATTTGCTTATAATTTTTTTGCTCATTTTTTTTTCAATTATACGTAGCAGAATTGCATATCATAAATCATCACTATTCTCATTCCAATAAATTAACCCATGATAAAATCTCATATCCCATAATCCAAAATCTTGAAAATAATCCATAATCATAATCTTGACATTCCCAATTAAATAACACAATAGTCTAACATAAATTAAACCATCATTTAAAAATCAAATATCAAATATAAAAATGAAATTCACTAACTTATTACATCCTTTTAATCAAATAGAAATAAAAAACTAAATTGAAATAAAATAAAATCTTTAAACTGAAATCCATGTCCCATAGCATAATCTAAAGCTATCCATCTCTCAAATCCTACCTAGCTGAACGACTACGCATCAACCTCTTCAGCATCTGTGGTACCAAATTGGGGTGAGCTTGACAAGCTCAATAAGAAAATAGTAAATTAAGGAGTAGTGGATCAAGACTTAGCACGAATCAAAACAAAGTAGATAGTTGTATACCTTTTGAACAATATATGGAACTGAACAGTTAATCATATAGAAACAAATACTAAACTGAAAATAATTTAAAAAGACAACATATAGATGGTCTAAACAGAACAAAGCAAATACATATAACGGAACTGAATAGAACTGAACATGTAAAGTAGATACATTAGCCAATACAAATAACAAACTAAATTGAAATAAAATAAAGTCTCTTAACTAAAATCCATGTCCCAGAGTATAATCTAAAACTGCCCATTTCTCAAATCCTACCTAGCTGAATGACTACACATAAACCTCTTCATCATCTGTGGTGCCAAATTGGGGTGAGCTTGACAAGCTCAATAAGAAAATAGTAAATTAAGCAGTAGTGGATCAAGACTTAGCATGAATTAAAATAAAGTAGATAGTTGCATACATTTTTAACAATATATGGAACTGAACAGTTAATTATATAGAAACAGATACTAATCTGAAAACAATTTTAAAATATATAGCATATAGATGGTCTAAACAAAAGAAAACAGATATATATAATGGAATAGAACTGAACTAAATATGTAAAGTAGATACATAAGCCAATAAAAATAACAGTTACACCAATTTAATCCCTAGTGAAAAGGGTTAAACACAACATTTAATCCCCGATGAGAAGGGCCAGACACACCATTTAATCTCTGGTAAGAAGAGCTAGACGCACTATTTAATCTCTAGGGAAAATAGTCAGAATAGTTTACATCATAAACCAGGTGTGATGAGTATCATCTCATATCTCCCTTGATGAAAAATGGTGGCTTATAACATAAAATACTGTCAGCACCCAAATTTTGACTCGGGTCATGTGATAGCATAAGGACAACATAACAACATTTAGGCATCAAGACTCTAAGCACTCAAGGCTTAGGAAGAGCAAACCTAGACTCTAGGAGGTTAGGCATCCCCAAAGAGGTCTACCCAGATGTTCCAATCGTGAATGAGTCAATCAAAACACCTCATTACAGTCTAAATACACCATTTCAAGTCAAACCCTAATCTTCTACAAAAGCATCAGCAGGACTTCGAGGGTCCACATTTAAGAGTTTCATCCATGTTATCTATAACTTTTCCTACCTCTACAAGTCTTCCCTCAATAAAGCAGCATAGGTGAAAAAATTATCATTTTGTAATTTTGCCTTCAAAAGCCCAGAACTCACTATCTACCACTCAGATCACTGAATTTTCTCTCGCCTATATAAGCCTTCTTTCCATGAAGCATCACAGGTGAAAAACCCTCATTTTCACATTTGTTGCCCTTGTAGACAAAAATTATCATTCTACCCTTTTGCCTTTAGAATTTACCCCTGAACCCTCGAAAGATCCTTGAAGCTTCTCCCTATACCTGAATGATGTCTTGTTAGTTCTTGTGGATTTGAAACTCTCAAGATTCCAATACTTTGTGGCCCACCGATTGTCCACAATGGGCCTCACCCGTTCATAAACTCTGTCATATCTAAAATACAGCATTTTACAGGTTTATTGCATCATAGGTCTTTATTCAAACTCATTCCGAAACCTAATTCTGATCACACCAGTGCAACAAGAATGTTCAGGCTAAAAACCTAAAAATCACTATCTGTTTCCAGCCAACAGAGTTTGGAAAGTCAAAAAGCAAACTCAAGCAAAATCACTTGTATCACCGTAATTCTTATTTTCTTCAAAAAAATGATTTTTCGTGTTTTACCCCCACATACATGTCTAATTAACTCGTTGTTTGTGACAGCACCTCTAGTAATCTAACCCACACATATTTCTTAAAGATTTTGGTAAAAAAAATTATGATTTTACCCTTCCTACACTCCAATGAAACTTTTTTCAAATTTACCAAAAATTAGACTTTCGAGGGTTTACGGATGTCAGATTAGGAAAATCCAGTTGACCAGTGTGCTCACAAGGACTAAGTAGAAAAAAATAAAAAATGGATGTGGACCTATGTTTTAGAATCTTTAGTTACTGCATCATTTATCCAAATCCCCAAAATACTGCATCATTAATTCAATCCTTTTTTTGAAATTACTGCATCATAAACCTATCCCTCTCCCATTGGTCCATGTCATCAGATCCTAGGCTTAATCTTTGCCCTCATTCAGCCACCTCACCTTAGCATAAAATGCTTGAACCCTAGCCACTCGTTTTAGGTTAAATCCTAGCCCTACACCCAACAACCCTAAAGCTAACCCCCACCCTCCATCCTAAGTTAAACCCTAACCACACATTGCAACCCTTTGGAGGCTATAAATACCCCAAATTCGAGCTCAAGGAGGTTGGCAATAAAAAACCCTAATTGTTAAGAAAGAAAGAAGAAGAAGAGGAAAATTGGAAGATCCTTAAGCCTAAACCCATGTTTAGTTCACTCCCCCTTCAACATATATCAATTTATACTATTGTTATGCTGTCCAAGTCATGCTAGATCATTACTCTAACTCGGGTACATGGTAGAGGTTGTTGGTAGAGGCTCAACAGCCTCTACTTATTCTTATTTTTTACCAGCTTTCATACTAATTTTATTGTGATTTTTGTAGAAGTATTCTTGAGCCCAAATTTGACTATGTTAAACTAGATATATACATGATATATTTAATTTAATTTCATGAATTTAGGAGCTGTGAAAGGCCTCGAGATGGCCCCCCAAACAGACCCTAAAAACTCGGTCTTTTGAGACCTAGTTTTAATGAATATTTATTGATTTTTTTAATTTTATATTCATGATATGAAGCCCAATTTTTTATATGTTATTCATATATGTATTACCTACTAGCATGCATAATTTCATAATTTTATCATGCCCTTAAAGGGTCCAAATGACTGAAATCAAGCTGTTGGATTTTGATTCCAGGCCTAATGCCTATTTTTTAAGGGAATTAAAAAATAGGCATTGAAAAAATAAGCGTATGAAAAAATAGGCGTTAGACAAGTATGGCTTATTATATATGGTTGAAAAGATCTCTCTCTCAGATTTCCAAATTAACCGACCTCGCTCAAATTGGAATTTTATAGAGAGAGATATGCCCTTCGGAGTACAAATTGTCTAAACCCAATGCTTGATATTTAATCTGTTAAAAAATAGGCTTTGACAGCAAAAAGGGGCATCAATTTGAAAAATATGCGTTAGAAAAGTATAGCGTTATTATATATGGTTGGAAAGATCTCTCTCAGCTTGCCAAATTTATCAACCATGCTCAAATTAGAATTTTGTGAAGAGAGATATGCCCTCCGAAATATAGACTGTCCAAACCCAACGTCTGATTTTTAATCTGTTAAAAAATAGGTGTTGAAAGCAAAAATAGGCGTTAGACAAGTCTAGGCTTATCATATGTGGTTGGAAATATCTCTCTCTCTCAGCTTTCTAAATTGACTGACCACGCTCAAATTGGAATTTTGTGGAGAGAGATATGCCCTTCGGAGTATAAACTATCCAAACCCAACGCCTGATTTTTAATTAGTTAAAATTTAGGCATTGACATGAAATATAGGCATTAAAGAAATTTAGGCGTTGGGATCTAGGACCCACCCTAGTGAACCCTAACCTTCTCTAAAGCCTATACACAGGCAACTGACATCTTGGAATTCATCCATGAGCTTAGGCACCTCTATAGGCCCTAGTTTCAAGCGTCAGAATGAATTTCAGGTGCTAGACCTATGAAAGTCAAACGAAACCCAGCTTCAAACCAATTCATTCCATACACATAATCTAGGAATCATTTTATTACAAATACATCTTTCATCTTTCCCAACAATCATAGTAAGGTTGACTATACGCTTGTGATCTCCAAGTG